>JAQFZM010000564.1:0-29484 GCA_034695785.1 Galumna obvia
ATATTTTTAAGTAACCAATAATTTTAAGTAAATCTCGAAACCAAATCACTTAAAATTATTGGTCTTTGACTGTAATATCAACAACAAAAATGACAAAGTTAACATAACTAATAATTTTAAATTTAAACTTACTATAGCATCAAATATTTTTATTAATTATGATTATTTGTTTCATAATAAACATTAATTTTTAAGTTTCAAAAATATTATTCTTGTTTAATATTTGCGTCAATTTGAAATTTACCTCAATCATTTTCTATTCTTCATTAACTGATAGAAAAATATATAAAATATTTTAAAATTTCAGCACTTTATCATTTATTAAAAAAATACGTTCTTTAACAAATCTTAAGAGTTGAATGACATCTTTTCAAAATTATATATTCATAAATCATAAATATTATTAAATAAACTGTAATTTTAACAATAATTATTTCTTGATATATTCCAGAAAAGCAAAATTAACTTTTTGGATGATAAAATTAGGTTTATTTTAATTAATTTTATACTTTATTCTTACTTAATAAATAAATCCCCAAAATAAGTTATTTTATTGAACTAATTTTAAAATTTTAATCATTTTTAAATAAAATTATACTCAATTATAAAAATGTAGTTTATATTTTACAACAAAAATTATTTAGAATTAACATTCGATCCAAATAAATTTTTCAAAAAAGGTAATCACTAATTTAATTATAAATCAAAAAGTTATGATTAATCAAGTATAAATAAAACTCGATTGTATTTAAGAGGATTATGACATCGGTTTATATGAAATGAACACAAATAAAATGAATTTTTTAAAAATTCTGAGCTTAACTTTGTTTATAAATACTTTTTTAGAATTTTAATGAGAACATAGTTTGCATTTTAGTGAACCACTAAAATTAAAAATTTGGTAATTTAATAAAATAATGAAAGCGAGTGTCCGACCCCATGAAGTTACGCTTCATCGCTTCCCTGCTTCACCGCTTCATATACGCATTACATGCGATGCCGAGAAGTCAAATGCATTACAACTTATAACTATTTACACTACCAAACTCCAGGGGTTGGACAAACAAAGATCTATTCTTTTCTGGCATTTTATTTTATGATTATATGATAGAAAATAATCATTTATTACTACTTTAAAAATTCCATATTCTTTCAAACTCTTTCATTCCATCTAGGAGAGTTTAAAGATTTATACCTCTCTCTCCTATGTATTCTCTATGAGTGTTATGCATACTTTTATGTGCTTTACATTACCAACTTCCAGAGGTCGGACGCTCTCTTTCAACTAAACTTCTGAGCTTAGTTTGTAACACGAATTGCTTTGAATATGATTATTATGAAAAATTTTGAATTCTAATAAATACGTATACATATTAACAGCTCTTCAACTAAATTTAATTATATGAAATTAACCTTATTAATTTTAAACACATCTTCCTGATATTGCTAATAAGGAGTTGTATTCCAAAATACCCCCCCTGGAACATTGAGACATTTAACATTACGTCTATGCACAAGAACTAGGTCTTTTAGATTTTTGGTCCAGGAAATATACCTATCCTTGGAAGCGGACACTTTTGCCATGTCAGATAATTATGTATGACACAAAAAATTGTTTCATGATTTAACGTTTCGTAAAAATTATATTCTAAAGCAAACTTTAATACAAATTTAATTATTTCATGATTCACAATTTATTGTGAAATTTATCACGTTCCATTTCAAAGATTCAAGCTTCAATTTTCATCATATAAATGTGCATGGTTGTCATATATCTGGATATTCATATATAAGAGTTAAATAATCGGTGATTTTGATTCTAACACTTTGCTATCGTTTTCCTATGATTTGTGTATATATGTATATCGAATTATGGGGACTAAAAGAATACATTTCCTTTTGAACTTTGAGATCGATTGCCCAAGCCTTTACAATAATATCAAGCTTTTTTTTCTCAGAATTCCAATAAAATCACCAAATAATGTGGAGGAAACAGCCAGAATAGAAATATTGCAAAATAACTCTTGTTTTGTGCAATCAATTTTTTCTAGGTTAAAGTTGGAATTTTCAAATGGAATTTATACCATTAAGTGATTGTTCCTCAAAAGTTCGATAATCAACTTGCTATTGTAAAGTTAGGCAAAAATCAGTAAAAAATACAAATTCCCCTATCATTCTTAATATTTTAGGAATTTTGAAATTATATTTCCTAACAAATTTTATTCACTTGAAAATATTGACTAAATAGTAAAATTTTGAGTAATCTATTTTTTCAAATATTTTAAAATTACTTATCCGATTTTAAATCTGCCAACGGAATATTAAAGGTTATATCCATCATATCATTTTAGAGTAATTTTATAAGAAAAATTTATTAGGGTTGGTTACAATATATCTTGTTGTGTCATATGCATCATCTTATGCCCAACCCTGAATACGAATGAGTTGGGTTTATTTTTTATATGTGCCTAATAATAGAAGAAATATATTTTAATTTAACACCACAATGTTTAAAATCAGTTGACAAATCAAAGAACTGTAGTTAATTTAGTAGCAAATCAGTTATTTTTGTATATTCGCATTTCTTTCCATAACTAATATTTTTCATTATTTGTTAATTTTTTTTATTCAATTAACTGCAATTCTTTGATTTGTCAAAGGGGAAATTTCAGCTGCCAGTGACCATGATCTAGTTAATTATAGTTAATTTAACTATGATAATTAAAGCTTTAAAATTGAAAGTTTAGTTATTTTTCATGAACTTTGAATTAGAAAAATAAGGATTAAAAAATTTGGGAAACATTTATTAAAAATTATATTATTTATGATGACTGTAATGTGATGACTGTAAATTTGTTAAAATTACTCGAAACATTTCTAATCATATTTACTAACTTAGAATTTACCAGGGATGGCGAAAGGGGGGTATTCCGGAATACCCCCCTACGAGACCAAAATTGGCAAAATACCCCCCTCCTAGAAAAATTCAGAAATAGGAAACCCCCTAGAATATTGGGGCCGGCGCGAGGCGCCGGCCCCGATTTTGTGAAAATTTAGAGAAAATTGGTAAATATTTAAAGAAATTTAGCAATTATGACAATATTTTGAGTTAAAAAACGTTTAAATTGAATTTCATATCAAAATTATTGATATTTGATAGCAATTTTTACCCAAAAAATCCATTTTTCAGTGAAAAATTGGGAAAATATAGCTTTTTGAATGAAGTAGCATGTATAAATGATAATTATAGTATATATTAACCTTTAAATAACCTAAAATACCAATAAAAAGCATAGTAGTGCAAAAATAGACGTTTTTGGGGTTTTTGAAAAATACCCTACCTTAATACCCCCCCTAGGATTTTTCCCAAAATACCCTACCCTACCACCCACCCTAGAGCCTCGACCTTTCGCCATCCCTGATAGAAGTATTATGCCCAATTTTTTCTTCTAGAGGGTATTCAGGATTAACCTATTTCGTTTTAAATTTAAAAGATTCGTTTTATAAGTCATTTTAGAATAAATTTATTTCACAATCAATTCTAATAAAAACTTGCTCATTTTTATTCATAAATTATGAAATCATAAGATATAAAATTTAAGTGTTTTTCTAATTAAAAATAATATTAATTCATTAATTCATAGAAACATATTCTCTAAAGCAGTCATGTCAGAAGAGCCAAAGTTTGTTAAACATTTTGTTATACTTAATGAATGAACTAACCAGTTAAGTGCATTGACCAAGAGCTAAAGTCATATAAGTCATTACAATTTTTAGCAAGATATGTATCATATCTAAACCCCATTTTGATAATTATTTTCTAATAAACACTTTCCTTTCTAATTAAAATTATGATATATATGAATAGAATTTTTAGACTAGCGCATATAACATAGCATACGCACGAATTTGGCTCTAAAAGTGGCTCTTCTGACATGACTGCTCTAAAGTATTTTATTTACTAAATTTCAATGAAAATTATAGAAAATACCTCTGATTTCAATATAAAAAGTTATTTTTCTTCGAATCTTATCTTAAAAATTCTTATTTTTATTGTTGATATGCACTCAAAGTCAAGGATTTTACTCTTGTAAAGCATTTTTATATTGTTTGCACACTAAACCCTTTTATTTTTTAAATAAACATCAAGGTAAATTCAAAATAAAAATTAAATTTAATTAAATAATTTAAAATAATTACGAAAAATTTTAAGATATAAAATTTTAATAACAAAATATCCAAGATAATACTATTGAAAATTATCTTTAAATATTTACAAATCATATTTAGTAGAGATCTTGTCATTCATTTCAATTTCTTCAGTGATCTTGCTCAATTCTTGTGCTTTTTGTTTAACAGAATTTTGTGTTAATCTGTAATTTTTATTCATATTATTAATAATAACAGTTTGTAATAACGGTTTGTTTGGTTTGTCGTTCGTCTTATTCTTGAGATCAATATAATCCTTATTATTATTGATCTCGATAGTTTTTGGCAAGATTTTCACCCCATCCATTTGATTCTTTTGGCGTTCAAGAGAAAGTTTTTTCCTGATAATTTTAATTTATAAATTAAACAAGCAATTTAAAATTTATTTTATAGGAATAAAAGGAAATAATTGTTATAAATGTGTTTAAGAATGATAATTTCATCAAGCATAATTATAAAATTTTCCATAACATGAATTATGATAAAAAGGTTTATTGATTAATTGACCATGATAAGAGAAAATATATTTTAATTTGAATGACAATCAATAGAAATATCTTGATAAAATTTTATTAAAGAATATTAATACAATATAAAACTTTACCTGCGCTTAATGTCGATTATTTCTATGACAACCCATAGGATTAAAATAATCATAATAACAGTAATAGTGAGTATAATCGCTATTTGGTAAAGAATTGCCGCCCGATTCCATTCCGCGATATTTTTATTTAAAGTCTGGCTATCCATTAAAACATTAGTTTTTCAAATAAATATATGATTTCAATAACTTTTAACACTTATTCGAGACTTAAAAACAGGTATTAATTGAGAAAAAAGAATTTCAATAATATTTGTCTTCACTTTTATCAGAAATGTTTTCTGTCATAAAACTACCGCTACATTCAATGAAGTATTAGGTCAATAGTGCTATCACATATCTTTTGCTCTCTCTCTCTCTCTCTCTCTCTCTCTCTCTCTCTCTCTCTGCGTATTTAGTAATTTATCCCACATAAGTTTGTGATATATTTAATGTATTTATTCGATAAATAAATCCTTTTCAAGGATTTCAAAGTAGTTTCTATGAGAAAATCTTTTATATATAAAAAATGTTTATTCAATAAATTCTGTTAATTAGTTTTAAAGTTATCGTTTATAATTTATAACTTAAGTTAGCAAATTTTAAAAGGTGCGCTAGAAAATATCAAATAAGGTTTATAAACTTATCTAGGTAACACTATGTAGGAATAGAAATAAAATGAAACTCTTAAATAACAATTTTAACAATTTATCCACAATTATTTAGTTTATAGACTTTATTGGTATAATTCAAATCATAAGAATTATTATCTAATATAAGACAAATGAAACGTAAAACGATTTGTATTTATTCATATATTTAATTAACATTTTTTTTAAATATAAGTTTTAAAGCAATAAATATTTAAAAATTTCAAATAAATGATGAAAAAAAGTGAGAAAAAGGAAAAAGAATTTTTAATAAATTAAATGAAAAACAGTTCATAAAAACTACAAAATTGTAAAATATGCTAAAAGTTTTGTCAATAATTTTAACTTAAGTTTAATTTATTATTACTTAAAATAATTTTTAAAGAAGACATCAGGTTTTAAATTGTACCGACAACTTTTCCACAACTTTTTCTTATTTGGATGTGCTGTTCAAACAACAAATCATTATTTTATAGAATTTAATAAAGAGGACTTACTTCGAGAGCTCTTAAAATTGAATCAATCCCTTGAAATAAACCGCCATTTGCTGTCTCTCCCGAATCTAAAAGTATTTTAATTTTTTTGTTGACAATTAAATCAATCATTAGTTTGGAGTAGTGTTCGAACAGGTCTTTGTAACCCTCGACAGTAAAGAAGTTTAAACTTTGATTCTTTGATAACAACTAATTTTGAAAACAAATAATTTCAATGATTTTAAACATTGAATCTATACTTCGTTTGGATCGATAGGAAGGGAAGCATCCGGGAATCCAATGGTTTTGTAACCACTGATTCCTCCAACAATGACACAACGGCCTTTATATGTCAAATGTCTTATTAATGTCTCACAGATTCTTCCTCCAAGAGTTTCCCAAATTAAATCGATTCCATTCTTTTGAATATAAATTAAAATAAATAAAAAGATAACTAAAACTCTTTGTATTTTAAACCGGATAATTATTTCTGAGCACTTCATCGATGTTTTCCCTCTTATAGTTTATGACTCGATCACATCCCAATTCTTTGATAATCTTTGCCTTTTCTGAACATGAAGTCATTCCGATTATGTGACAACCCATAAGTTTAGCCAATTGAATACATATATGACCCGTACCTCCAGAAGCAGAAGTTATCAATACTTTATCACTACTTTTTATATGTCCGGCCTTTAAGTTAATAAAAATAAGAAAATTATGTCATTTATCTGAATATCGTTTACTTCTTTAAGTCCAATGGAAGCGTTCAGAGAACTTCTTAAAGAAACGTATTCTGGTTTGAGTTCGGGCACTAAAATCATTTCTTGAGGTTTAGCCAACTTTTCATAAATTAAATCAATTATTAAAATTATTTTAAAATAGAAACAACGGACCAAATATTCAGAATAAGCTCTGGGCGGCCACTGACTAACAAAAACTGGTTGACCTACTTTAAAGTTGTGGACATTTTTGCCAATTTGTTCCACTATTCCCAGAGCCTAATATCAGAGACACAATTTTAGAATTAAGTGAATAATATTAAAATCTTACATCGAATCCAATATTATAGGGAGGTTTGGGTGGACTCTCCTCTGAATGGAATAACTTATGCTTTCCGGCACAGATTAATAGGTCGGCGTAGTTAACGCCAAAGTACTTATTCTTAACTAAAATCTCGTCATCTTTTGGAGGAACTAATTCAGAGTCCATTACTTTGAGTTCTTCACTCAGATTTGTAGTCATTTTAATAACACATAACCTTTTATACGATTTATTTGACATTTCATTAGTGATTAATTCCAAGTTTGAATTTTTGTGATCCAACCAAAGATTAGACAAATAATGGAATAAATTAACCATTAACTGCCCAGAGCGTGAAGCTAAAGGCTACACGCTTTACATTGAGACAAAATAAGAACCGCCTACTTTCAGAATACTCACAAACAACATGATGTAATTCAAATATATAAATAGGAAAAATGTGCCAAAAGTTTGATTAAAAGTTATTTGCTTAATTTTAAATTAGTTTTATGTGATTTAATTATTGATTATTTGATAATAATTTATAAATTTTAAATTATTTGACAATAAATAACAGCAAACGATTATTTTTACTAAATGGTAAGAAGTATACATTTGAATTACATCATGTTGTTTCTGAATATTCTGAAAGTAGGCGGTTCTTATTTTTTCCCAACTTAAGATGTGTAGCCTTTATGACGTGTGCTTTACATCACATGTTGTTTACATTCAATGTTTTCGAAATCGATTTAAATTATTTGTTTATTTTTGTTGTTTTCTGTCATTTAAATGATTGACAAATATTTTTCATTTCAATTAATTCCTTAAAATATTATCCATTAATTATTGATTTAATATTATTTATTATTACTATTAATTTGTGTAAAATAAACAATTATTGTATTAAATATAATATTGAATGCATTGCAATGAAAAGAGGCGTCACTCATATGAGTTCTAATTATAAATTTTATAATTTTAAAAATTAATCCCAGAATTGATGTGAAAGTTATTTATATTGAAAAATGACTTATAAAGAGTTATTGAAAGAAAGTATAATCAGTTTTTTTGAGTACAAAACTCCTAAAATAGTTCACATAAAGAGTAGAAAAGTTGGAATTTTAAACCGATTCATACAAATATTAATTATCGCTTATATTATTGGGTAATAACTCATTGCTTTCATTTAATTTAATTAATTGTTGTTTAGTTTTGTTATTATTTACAAAAAGGGTTATCAGAACTTTGCAGAAATTGAGAGTTCAGTCACAACTAAAGTAAAAGGAGTGGTTTCTACACGAAATCTATCAGTGGATGACTTTAATGATAATTATAAAGAAGACATTGATTTGTATAGAAGAGTATGGGACGTCTCTGATTTGGTGGTCCCCCCTTCGGTACTATTCATTGATTAAAACCACTTTTAATTATTATGAATATGATTAGGAAAACGAAGCCTTTTTTGTTACCACGAATATAATAATATCTCCTAATCAAACAAAAGGTGTCTGTCCTGAAGACCCGGATTTAACTGAAGCCATATGTGATCCAAATATACCGAATCAGTGTTTAAATAAGGTCTTCCTTTTAGGACACGGTATGAGTCGTTAAATAAAATTATATTTATTTTAATTTAATTATTATTAGGAGTTTCTACCGGTAATTGTGTTAACTCTAGTCGTAAAGGAGTGCATACCTGTGAAATCGAAGGCTGGTGTCCCGTAGAAAAAGATGACTATCCCTTAAAGAACAACACTCCTCTCTTTACCGCAACCAAAGACTTTACTGTTTTAATAAAGAATTCAATTCAATTCAATGAATATAATGTTCGGCGAAGAAATATTATGGAAATCGCAAATTCTTCTCACCTAAAAAACTGCACTTTTGATCCCGATTATAACCAGGGATGTCCTGTATTTGTATTGGGAGACATTGTTAGATGGGCGGACCAGGATTACACTGAAATATCACGATATGGTGGAGTTATTGGAATTGAAATTATTTGGAGCTGTAATCTAGACTTAGATCTAAAATATTGTGTCCCTAACTATTCGTTCAGAAGATTGGATGACCCGTACACTAAAATAGCGTTGGGATGGAATTTTCGTTACGCTAATTATTTCTCCGACGGTTCCCGAACTTTATTTAAAGCCATTGGTATTCGTTTTGTTCTTTTAGTGAGCGGTTCCGCCGGAAAATTTAATTTCATACCTCTGGTTATAAAAGTGGGCTCAGGTTTAGGTCTTTTGGCAATTGTAAGGACACTAATAATATGGCGTTTAAAATATATATCTTTTTTTTTAATTATTTAGACGACAATCATCTGTGATATCGTTGTTCTGTATCTCAACAAAAGTGGAAAATACTATAAAGAAAAGAAGTTTCAATACGTCGAACAAATTGATGAACAACTTC
The DNA here is from genome assembly GCA_034695785.1 of Galumna obvia. Classification (NCBI taxonomy): domain Eukaryota; kingdom Metazoa; phylum Arthropoda; class Arachnida; order Sarcoptiformes; family Galumnidae; genus Galumna; species Galumna obvia. Next base: position 9,351 of record JAQFZM010000564.1, read on the forward strand.
TGGTTTTTATTAATTTTTTATTTTTATAAAAACTAATCATTTGTTTAAAGGATAACTCGGAATCTAATTTGAGGCGAAGATGTGATGTCACCATTAATGAAGAGCCCAACTAATAATCATTTGTATCGAAATGTCCTTAAATTGTTATAACTTTTTGAAAAGTTTTTAATAAATAATTTTATTTATCCAATTATCTATTAATAGCTTAAAACGATTTTACAAATAAAATATAAAATTCACTTAAAATTAATTTAATGGACTTTTCTTTTGATAATATTTTAAGTCAAATAACTATAATTAGGGGTTTTATTAAAGATTATTAAAGATAATAACCCCTTTGAAATTCAAAGTTTCAATTATCAAAATGAGAGTCAATTTGAACCTCAATTTTATAGTTTCAGTACAAATATTAAAATAGTTTCACTTTTTGACAACAAATGGCAATCATTTCTCCATTAATTAAATAAATTAATTAAATCTTTTGCTGAAACTCTTTACTCTTTTTCACAAAACAAATGATTTATAGGCGTTAAGTCTTTTTAATTAAATGAAAAATAAGATCAAAATATAATAAAAAGTTATTATTAATTAGTTTTAGAAGTCTTGGAAGAAGTGGTCATTTGTTTACCATCTTTTGCGGCCTTAGCTCTGACTTCCTCTTCAATATTCATACGAATAGTTTTTGTCACTTCTTTTTGAAGTAATTCTTTTGAATTCAAATTCTTTTTACTCTTTTTTGGCGCTAAAAAAACAAATTTTAAGAAATAAACAATTTTTGAAATAAAATACAATTTTTTTTATTAAAGATTTGAAAAAATATTTTTAAAATATTATAATATTTAAAAAATAATTAAATTAAATTTAAAATTAGTTGAAATAAAAACCTTTAGAAATACGATTAGAGCCTCTGTGAACAGAATGTTGTTTAGCATTTGGTGGTAGTTTGGCCTTTACTTTTAGTTTACCTTGGGCCATTATCTCAATTTTGTTATTAACACTTCAATTAAAATAAGATGTAATACAAAAATATATTTCGTTTAAATATTTTGTTATTAAATGTGATTTAAACTGAAAATCCTTTAAAAATGCTTTTTTATTTTAAAACTGTTGTAAACAAACATTTGATTCAAAAAAAATGTTATTTTAATTTTCTTATGACTTTACTTATAGGATGATATTTACAGCCAATCCGATAAACGTGGGTCTGTAGAAACTTTTAACGTAAAACTTACCAAAAACTATGTTTAATACATGAATATACGCTCTTATGAATGTAATAAACATAATTTCTGGGATGTTTTGCGTTAAAGGTTTCTACAGACTCACGTTCATCGGATTGGCTGTATTATATCTGTATAGATCTATTAAATGTTGGGGTTCTCTAAATCATTGTAAAACAGTGTTATGTTGTCTTTGAATGTAATGAAGTATTGCGTTAAAAGCAAAACAAACAATTCGTTTACAAAATATCCGTAAAATAGACTAAGAGTTGATTTAATTGATTTTTTGTTCGATTTATATATCAATGGAACAAATTATTGATACAAATTCTAAGTCTTCAGAGGATAATAAAAGTGAAGAACAAAATAATACTAAATTTGATGAAAGATCTGAAGAATCGTTTGAAGAAATAAATTATGAAAAATCATCTGAACAAAGTGAAGAAAGTGAGCAAGGTAATGATAATGATAATGGTCATTGTAGTGATGGTCTTTTCAATGGTTATATCACTCATATAACTAAAGTAATGGATTCACTCAAAAGAAATGATATAAAAAGTTTGAAGAGTTTAGCGACCGTTGGATTCGGTTTTATTAACGATAGTTTGAGACAAAAGATTTGGCCGAAACTGATTCGCGTTTGTGTTGTAGAGACGAGTCCGCGACCGGACTCACAAACTATTGAAAGCCATCCGTTCTATAATCAGGTGGTCTTAGATGTGAACCGATCACTGAAACGGTTCCCGCCGTGTATTGGACACAATGAGAGGATTTCAATGCAGGACTCATTGATTCGTCTAATAATGAGAGTTCTGATCAAAAACCCTGAATTGCATTACTTTCAGGGATATCACGACATTTGTGTCACTTTTCTTATGATTTTGGGCGAAGAAATGGCTTTTTATTGCGTCAATCAATTGTCAAAAACACATTTTAAGGCTTATATGGAGAAAACAATGGAAAAGACCTCTGATTTGTTGGATATAATACCGATTATAATTAGATATGAAAATCCGTCATTAAGTAATCATTTGGAGAGTTCACAAGTGGGCACTATATTTGCTCTGAGTTGGGTTATCACATGGTTTAGTCATGTTTTGCCTAAATATGAAGACGTGGCGCGACTTTTTGACTTCTTTATTGCCACCAATAGTTTGATGCCATTGTATTTGACGGCGGCGTTAGTTCTTCATAAAGACAAACAAATTTTGGCTCTCGATTGTGATATGCCATCAATACATCAATTCCTGACTAAAGTTCCAGAAACAGAAGACCTCCCAATTGAAACACTTATTGGTTCTGCTCTTCAACTCATTCAAAGATATCCACCGAATGATATGATTAAAGAACAACATTTGGAACGAATCAAAAAGAATGACTTAAAAGCAAAAATTGGGAAAAACTCTTTATTTATTAGTTTTAGATATGTTTGTCGTAGTCTTTTTCAAATCAATTTTATGTCGATCACTATTTTCATTATATTCTTTGCTGTTATTTATCAGTTTTATTGGAACTTTTGATAAAATATTTTATTAAATGTTTTTAAACAAACAAAAAGAACTTTTAATTTCAACAAATTTTTGTTAATAAATTTTATAAATTTTGAAATTAATTTTAACTTCAATTGATTTTTATTTTTATTAATAAAATTTTAGTTATAAAATCTCGAATAATGGTATCATTAGTTAATATTGTCAATAGTTTTACAATTACTGAGTCGATGGAATGGCACAGAATTTGTCGTTCTTTTAGAAAAATTGAAAATAAAATTCATTAACTAATAGAAAATATTTAATATCTTATATCACAGAATATTTGACTCATTTTATGGAAAAGTTTTGAACTCAATTCTCATAATTGAAGTCAAATTACTATAAAATAAATAAATATTTAAAATCGAAAATTGTTATTCGACTAATGGCTGTGTTTTACTGTTAATAGCGATGGTATAAATGTGCCAAATATTAAAGCTATCAATTCTGTGATCTTTAAATTCTGGTGTTGTGTTATTTCTGGTAAAACATGAACTGTCGCCACATAAAGGAAAGTTCCAGCGCTGAACAACATTGCAATTCCTTTAAAAACAAATCAATATTTAATTGAGTATAAACTCCTCTGTTCTCAACTCATCACTTATGAAAATCTGTGTCTTATAAAATATAAATTAATAAAATGGATTAATCGCTACACCTTTTAATCTTAAATAGATTGTCTGCTATAAAGTCATGTGAAAATCTGTATCTTATGAATAGATTTCACAGCATTTATATCATCAAAATCTGTGTGTTATGTATAACTGTAAAGAATGACACAATTCTTCAAATATTGAGTCATTTATTATTGATTTTATTATTACATTTTTTATTCATTTTACCTAATAATAGTCCTAGATGACTATTATTAAAATGAATAAAAAATGTCATTTTTGCCTGTTATGAACAAATTTGTCCTTGCATCTACCCTTTCATAAGAGTTATACTCTATTAAAGGAAAGAAAAATAGAATAATAGACAAACCGGTGGCGTTTAGGTCAGAAAGAGTTTCTTTAGTTCCCTGACTTATACTAAAGAAAGTAATGAAAGCAGCGATCGGTGCACTCAAAGCGAAGGCCAATAAATGTCTGCGAAGACGAGTTGTGTCGAGTCCCTCATGCATTAGAAATGTGACTAAACCGAAAGCAGCCGGTGCTTTGTGTAACATAATCGCTAAGAAAACTATCATTTCTACGTCAGTGTGTGAAGTGGTTGCGGCCGCGCCTAACGCTATCCCATCCGCTGAAACATTAAAACTAATTTAATGTTTTCATATTATATTAAATTGATTATCGACTGACCGGCGGAGTGAACCACTAAACCAATGGTTGCCGTTATTTTTGAAGATCTTTTTGGAGGAACTGATGTCGAAAGACTTTCTCCGTTTTCAACAGATTCTAAACACATTTTAATAATAAATGGATTTATCGGAAAAACCATTAGAATTACCGCTTTGGAGGACAACGTTATAAGTGGAGGGACTGTTGTGTCGGTTTGCGATTTGGTCGATGAGAAGCATTACTACAAAACCGATAACAAGAGTCATACCAATGACTGAGTGCGGATCACTTTCACTCGAAGAAGTATTGTTTGTCGTTTGTAATGACTTCAGATGTGAATGAAATTCTGTTATTTAAACAATACGTCAATAATTATCTCAAATAAAAATATGACAAACCATGAGATGAAGTATACAAAGTGTTGACCCCTTCAGGAATAATAACACTGAGAGCTGTTCCCACTAATATTCCAGAACCCAAAACACTTAAAAGTCTGAGTTTGTCCTAAAAATTAAACAAATGAGTCATTCATTTGTTAACAAATCTTTCAAAAGTGAAGACAAATATTTATTTAAATAAAACTTATTTTTAAAATTAAAAAAAAGTAATACCTCTGAAAATGTGAAGACAAGAGGAATAGTTCCCGAAAAATAACTGCCAAAAAGCATCGAAAACGATAATAAAATGAGAAGAGTTAACTGTTCCATATTGTAGATAACTTATCTAGGTTATTCGTTTATTTTAGTAATTGTGATTTATTTTAAACATAATATAAATTGAAATAAAATTAAAATTAAATTATAATTAATTTCAACAAAACTCAAGAAAAATAAGTGAAATTTATTTGTTTGAGTATAAAAATATTAAACATCTCATCATTAGTTCAATAAATGAGTGAAAATCATTGAAATAGACGTCAATTAAAATTAATTATTGTTTTACTAATAAAAATAAAAACAATAATTTTGTAATTTTTAATGATTTGTCTTTTTCTCAATATTTTGATGTTTTGATGACATCTTAACGCTTAACAGTCTTAACAGTCTTAACAGTGTTAACAGTCTGATCCTTTCGTATGACACTAATGTGATCGGATTCGCTATATAAGCTCTAACCGTCAATAAGAGACGAGCTCTGAGTGAAGCGTTGCTCTCTCACAAACTCATCGCTAAACACTTCTCCATTGAAAAGCATTGAATGCATTCAATTTTTATTAGACTTTAGTTTGAATTAATTTTAATTGTGACTAAACTATAAGAGCTAATCAAAAACATTTTTCTTTAATATATTCTCAGATAAATAGTTGAAGCATTCCTAGAATTTTTTTTTTCAATTTTGGTTGTAAGACTAATCTGTAATTGACGTTTAAAGTTGCTCGATCACATTAATGATACACGGGGGCATCAGACTGTTAAGCTTTAAATTCATTAATACTTCGCTTTAAATATAACGTTATATATGAATGAGTATTTCAAATGGCGTTTTGTTTATTGACTTAATTTTATTTTATTTTTTAAAATCAGATATAATTTAATTAATTTAATTAAAATTAAAGGCAATAAAGAGTTGTTTTTATGAAATGGAGTCGTCTCTCGTTTCTGACACCGATTTTGGTTCGTATTCTTTGTTCCGATCCGTTGGTTCAGAGCCGAGACATTTGTGGTCGAATCCGAAGACAAATCCGTCTTTGAATGAGAAATTGGACACAGATTTGGATCAAATGTTTGTTTTTGGATATTCGTGTAAATTGTTTCGCGACGACCGAAAGGCTCAAGAGTTGGACGCCGGACATCATCTGATCGGATGGAACGGGTCTTCAGACCATTTGATTGACAGGTCCGTCAATATTCCGTCAATACTTAACAATCAATGCTATCAAACAATTAATCAAATTTTCTGAAATTCAAATTCTGGAACCAATTTAAGAGAAACTGATTTGAAAAACAAATGAATTTTTTATGATTTGAACAAAAGTTTTGTTCATTAATTGACTCTTTTGTTGTCTTCAAATATAAGAGTCATTTGTTTTCTTTTTTTAATTGAATTTCGATAATGACTTTCCTTAAGAACAGAACAGGAAGTGATTTGTCGTTAATATAATCATTAATAACAAACGGATGGAATGCTATTCACAGTTCTGTAAATCAATTCAAGGATTGGTATGAATTACAATGAAATGATTGATTCAAATGAACCATAAGTTTACTCTATTTTTTCAACTCTTTCTTATAATTAATAAATTCGTTGAAAATTTTCATATTTTTAGTGAAATGAAAGCATATATTTCTAATGCAATACTTATTATTATTATTAATATTATTATTATTAACTAAAGAATTAGCGAAACTATTCATATGTTTTTAAAATATAATTTAAAAGAAGTTTTTTATTGAAAAATTGTTGTTTCGCTAATTCGACAAAAAAATGAAGTATTAAAAAGAAATTGTTTTAAAAAATTAGCTGAACTTCAAGTTTTAGGAAAATATTTTTCTTTTTCTTTTTATAATCTTTTATTTCGTTATTTTCTCCAAACGACCAAAGGTTTGATGTCAGGGGATATCTCAATGATTTGACTCAATTTCAAACTAATTCGAAAAATTCAATACAACCCTTGACTGCAGAAGAATTGGAAATAGAGAGGCTGTGCGATGAGGAACGGTTTGCAGACCTTAAATATGATGACATCGATGATACTCACGGTATTAACTCAATTGATTTCTATAATATATGTTTAATATATAAATATTAATAAATTTATATTTGTTTTAATAGAAGAGGAAATTAAAAGATTACATTTAGCTCTGGCCGATGGTTCCGGATATAATCAATTGGGTTATAATTACGATGAAAATGAAATGATTCCAAACTCTGATTCTGCTATTAATGAACGAACGATAAAATGCGATGAAAGCGATCGCTTTAAACTACCCTCTGGTCTGTCGCCGCCCCAAAACATAATTTTGGTTCGTTTTTTGATTTATTATTATTATATTTAAATATGAATTAAAATATGAATTAAATTATTTGTATATTTAGCCCAAAAGTCAAAAACTTCATCACATAATTGAAAAGACGGCATCTTTTGTGAGTCAACACGGATTGCAAATGGAAATCATTTTGAAGACAAAACAGTCTTCAAATAAGAATTTTGATTTTCTTTCATTTGATTCAGAACTCTATCCGTACTATAAATATGTTTTAGAGGCCATAAAATCGGGAAAATTTATTCCTAAAACCACTGAAAACAGTGATAATTCTGAATCTGAAGAGGATTCAGATGATGACCATTACTTACATCCAAGTCTTCTCGGGTCGGCTAAAACTAAAGATTTGGATTCATTTAAAATTCCAAACTTATTGCGAACGTCTGATACAAATGATTCGTATTCACAACTCGTTAAGAGTTTTAAGGATAGGTTTCCCGTTAATCAAGAAATTCAAATGAAAGAACAAAAACTAATTTTTGAATCCAGACATTCATCCAATGATTCTGAATCTAATGTCAGTCAAACTCCTCTTTTAGATAATAATATGAGTCTAAATGTACAGCAAAACAGTTGGTCCTCATTATTGCCGTCCCCTCCAACAGAAATCGAACAAATTATTGAAAAATTAGCGCAAAGAGTGGCTCAAAATGGAGAACAGTTTGAATTATCGATCAGAAATTTAGGTGAAAGTCGTTTTGAATTTGTTAATCCTGGTCATATTTACCATGCTTATTACATTCGACGGAAACTATTCTATTTAGAAGAGAATCGGTCAGCACAAGCGTTGGCGGCTCAGCTTAAACTAAACCAAAGGAAATCCAATAAATTTGATTCGCACACAACTAAAACTCCGGTCAGTTTTAGTATTAGTCCAAAAGACTGTAAGCCTTCCATCGGATCCTCTGATGAAAATCAAACAATAAATTCTAAGAAAGAGGACCACAAAGACGAACACATTTCTAATCCAGAAGTAATCGCTAAAAGATTAAGTGATAACGCACTCAAGAATAAGTTGGCGCTCGCAGTCAGAGAGAGGGCCGCAAAAGAAAAACAAGAGGAACGCAAACGAAAAGCCACTCTTTTTCTTAGTTTATTGAAAAACAAATCTAAAGATTTGACTAAAACTGAATCCAATTCCAATCAAATTATTAGTGAAGAAATTCATTCTTATGGACCCGAATCAAAGAAACAGAATAACAGTAAAAGTGAGAGTACATCCCTTTCGCCCCTCTCCCCCACAATAGCAGCCGTCACGTCTCCAAATTCTTCCCCCAAAAGAAATCGATTGAATAGCGAGAGTTCAGTATTAGAAACGATTTGTTCGAATAAAAGTTTGGAGAATACAAAAAGTGGTTCACTTTTGCCTTTTATAGTTAGTGACAAACCTTTAAAAGTATCGACTTCTCGACATTCGCCTCACAGACATAAGTCACGCCATTCTTCAGACCATAAAAAGACTTATAAAAGGAAAAGATCGCGCTCTAATTCCAGGTCCAGAACCAGTTCTCGATCTCCTTCTCGTTTGCGTCGGAAACACAGCAAAAGATTATCTAAATCTCGTTCGCGATCTCGAAGTCGATCCCATTCTCGTTCTCATAGAAGGCGTTGAATAATATTTATATAAGTTTTCCAAAGATTTTTAAAAATATTATTATTTATCCAATAATTGTCTTTAAAAACATTTATCGAATTTTATCGACTCTTCGAGAATACAATTATATATAAAAAATCAAATTTGCATTAAATTTATTTTTTAGTTTAAAATCCAAACATTATTTAAATGAGAGATTGAAATGACATTTGAGTCAAAACCACTTTTTGAGTCAAATTCATGCGTATGTAAGCTATGTAAATGAGCAAGCACATTCAACTTTATATTAAATGAGTAGGGATATTATTCTGGGCTATAATTTAGATTCTAAACTTTAGTTTCTAAGTTTTAGACAAATTTTATAATTTAAAGCATAAAATCATTAAAACTATAACTGAAGAGGTTTCTACCACTAAATGTATCACTGAATGTATCTTGCTCATCAAAATATAATTATTTATCTGAATTCATTTATCGGTCAAATCATTCAATATTTCATTTTTTGTGGTTTCAATGGCTTTCATTTTTTAACTATTTTTTAAATATAATTTTTATATACATTTATGTATATTTTATAGAGAGATAGACATAACTTTTGGTCACTTAAAATCCCATAATTATTGAATAAATTTCAAATGGGTTTTCACTAAAATGATCAATAAATTGATACAATTATCATATTTTATCACAAGTAATAATTTCGGGCCTAATATATACAGTAAATCATAAATAAGAATTTTTTGTGACCAAACAAAACGATTTGATTCAATCGAAATGTGCGACAAATCAATTAATTTTGATATCAGTTTTTTTTCTTAAGAAAAGATCTCTTTTTATTGTTCTTTAGTTAAAAGATTTATAATTTATTATAATTTGTTTATATTTAAAGTTAAGATTTTAGTAAATATTTTTCAAAAGTTAGAAAATTTTAAATTCGTTTTTATATAATTATAGAATTTAAGGCAACAGAAAACTAAAGATTTAATTAAAAATACATTAAAACTTAAGATAATCTAAATATAATAACTTGTTTTGTAAGAGTTCTGATAATTCATTAATTGATTGCTTATAACTTTTCAGAACTTTTTGCTGAACCGATGAAAAGACTGATTCGTTTTCCTAAAAAGAATTTTTTTATTATTTATAGAATTTTATGGAAATAAAACGAACCAAAAACGGGGCCGAAATGAAACACTTAGAAAAAGTATCTGAAATACAGCCGTCGATAGATTTAAAGAGAGCGCCGATACGAAGAGCCGAGTCTTTCATTTTGTTTACAATCAATTCGTATTCAGTAAATATGACTGAATCGACAGCTCTTGAATTTTCTCTCTTTTTTCTGCTCTTTTTATTCGAAATATTCATTTTGTTCTTCAGAATAGACTGAGAAATACCGATAAAAATTATTGAAATACTTAGTGTTTCGATAGTATTAGTGAAGTCCTCCAAAACACAACGAATTGTCAATAAATTATTATTACTTCGATTCACAGAAACTTCTAAATTGTTAACAATCGACGCAAAGATATCCCCAGAATTGGTTTCATTAAGAGTTGACTCATCTTTTGACTCATTATTTAAACGAATTAAAAATTCGATTAAACTTAAAATAAGTTGAAAGTGACTCAAATCACTAAAACCTGAAATTCGTGACGCATTCGGTCCGTCGAATGAAACCTAATTTCAAATAAAAATTATAACGAAATAAAAGTTTTAACGTATAACTAACCAATGGTTGTATAAACTTTGAACTCTTAACGCAATCGATGTATTGACGAAATTGAATCAAAAGTTCTTTTAGAATATCAATAGAACTGCGTTTTTCCGTACCATTAGTTTCGGTTTCACTTTTTGTTTGGTTATTGATTATCACTTTTTTATGGACGTTATCGGCGACCAAATTATGTGAGGCAGCGATTAATCTAATAATTAAATTCCTAATTTTAAGCCAAAGTAACTCATCATTAAAAGTTTGATTTTGTTTTTCTCTGGCGATCCGTTCATTGTTTTGGTGATGACTTCGAATTACACTGAAATCTCTATTATCTCGAATACGATTCCATTCAAACTTATCTCTTTCGCAGTCGATTTCCATATAATTTATAATATTTTCTGTCGATATATGACTAAAAATTTAAAAAAATTAACGATTTTTCTTATTTAAACAATAGTTTACTCTTTTGGCTCCAAAATCAGATCCAAAATCATTCGTTCGACCGCTGAAAGAGAGTATTGCAAAGAATTATTCAGTCGTTCCCTTAAATTAAGAATTTCTTCGATTTTAGTGAATGAACCAAATTTATAGCACGAAATGAGATAATCCAAAGTCTAGTTTAAAATCAAGTAATTAATAATCGATTGAAAGTCAAATAATTGATTACATCTTTAAAATTGGCCGAATAAAACTTGAGTGCGTTTCCCAACATATAACAACTCGTGGAAAAGTGGGCACAACTTATCATAGGAGCAGTGAATAAATAACCCAAAGAATCGAATAATATGTGTTTTATGTCGAGTGAATCAATTAGTGTATGACTAGCACTGACTGCACCCAACATATTATATAATCTAATGAGAAGTAACTTTATGTGAAAATTGGTTCCACTTTTTGTGAGACCCATTTCCAGTATAAGAATAGCTTCAGAGATTGTTTTGTCGTTTAATTCTTTGCTCGAGAAAAGAATATTAGCGATTAAAATGATATAGGGATCAGTCGGTTGGGGTTCGGTTGTGGTCAAATCACTTTTGGAAACGATATTATTGTGAAAATCGTGATATTTTTCGATTAAATTATTAATGAGATGCGAGCGCTCGTCTTCAGACAAGTGGTCGTATTGTCCTAAATAGTGACATATATAGTGATAACACAAATTTTTATACATTGAATTCAAACTCTTTTCTTCGTCGATACTCATTATCTGTTCTTTCATTTGAAGAGTTAACTGAAAATTAAAATAATTTCAATATTTAAATCACATAAAAATGAAGAAAAAAGGCTTACAATTTTAATGTCTTCTTCGGTTAAATTTGTTTTATCGATTATATAAAACATGTCATAAATGGCCGCTTGTTTTGACCCAAAAGTAAGAAAATATTCAAACAAAAGATCAGTCATAGAATTCGCAATTTGTTTGAGCAGATGCTCGACATCTGAAGAAGTATTTTGACGTTGACTCAAATGTTCGAATAAAAGCATTTTAGCCAAAAAGGGTCCTCTAATCGGTTGATAATTATTGGAAATATTTATTGAGTTGTTTTCTCTTTGGACACATTCTTCGATTAATTTCATTACTTGTGATATATATTCAGAAGAAATATTGTTTTCGTTTGACTTTTCATTTGAATAATTGTCTAATTTTATAGAAATATCGATGAGTTCTGAATAATAATCGATTTGATCGCTATTATTGTTAATAAGTTTTTTGTAGTCTTCAAAGGCTTCGTTATATCTGTGGACGAGTTTCAAAAGGTCTGCCCTTTTTTTCGACAGAAAGTCTAAATTATTGTTAAGTTTAGCGCCGATCGGACTCTCCATTAGAGTAAGCATTTCATTGTATTTCTTTTGTTTTTCCAAAATCAGAAGATAGAGCTCTACTTCAGCCTCGGAATCGATTTTATTCTCATCTGAAAACTTTTTACACATCTTTTCAGCCAAAGGGAGTGTTATCTTTTGTGCGATATTTGTATCGTTGGAACTGATCGCCTATCAATCAATTAATTAAATAAATGACTTTCAAAGAGGAAAAGTTAATGAAGTAATGAAAACCTGCATCAAAACACTCATAACCGCCCAAAAATAATAGGGATTCTTAGGTTTGAGTTTATAGAGACTCATAGCAGCCATTTGTTGCTTCTTATAATCACTTAACCGCACGTAAGCCATAAACAAATGTGAGTGAAGTTCTTCATTCGTCGGATCCTTTTTAATGGCTTTTTCATAGGCATCGGCTATCAATTCAACTAAATTTTATGTAAATTAAATTACAATTTCTTTTAAATTATATTTTAATACTTTTATGAAGTTCTCGATAACAAATAGTCATCGCCTGAAGAGTTGGTTCATCGGTGGGGGACTCGCAGTGGACTTCATGTAAGATCTTAAGACTTTCGTGTTGTCGACCCATTCTTAAGAGCGCTAAACCCTTTAAAACTTTAGCACAAATCAAATCTTTTTGTTTCTTTAAGACTTTGTCGGCCTCTTGAAGAGCCTTCTTATTGTTTCCATAATCCAAACAATCTATAAATCAATTAATCGTTAATTTAATTACATATAAATATTGGACTCAAATTCAATTCAAACATATTTAACACTAAATTAACAAAAAATGATTTCAATTTAAATAGTTTTGAACTAAAGATAAAAAAATGGATTAAATTAACCATAAATTGGTCGAAGTCTTCGTTCATTTATATGAGAGATATCGGCATTTCTGGCCATTATTTTATGGATGTATTTATTGATCCCTTAATGGCTCTTCAATTCATATTTAAGTCACAATAAAAACAATTTAATAGTTATTTAAACAGAAAATCAGAATTTAAAGAAAAACATTTGAAGATAAGACACAAAAATAATAAAATGATAAAATCGGTGGAAATAAATAGTATTTCAATAATACTTGAAATCTATTTAAACTAAACTCTAATTCAGAGGAAAAACACGTTTTCGTCCAAATGTTTGGTTTTCACTCATTCTCTGTATTTCTCTGTATTTTTGGCGTAATTTCTATTAATTTCTATTAGTTTTCAATGTTTTCATTTCAAAACAGATTTATTTGAATTCAAAACAAATCAATTAATTTAATAATTAAATATAAATTTATTGAAAAAATGCCGACAAATGATGAAAACAAAACAAATAACAAAATTGATTTCAAACAAAAATACATTAATTTGAAGCGAAAATTAAAACTTTTGATTTATGTATGACTTATATATCGTTAATAAAATTATATTTGTCTTATAATTTAGGAAAACGAAAGCTATTCTGAAGAACTTCGAAAGGCTGAGCGACAACTTCTTCAGGTGAGTCGCGATAAGTCATACCTTTTGGATCGACTCTTGACATATGAAAAGATTGACTCTTCGACCTCTGGTTCTGAAGACACGGTTTCGAGTGATTCAGAGGTTGAGTCCAGAAAATTAGACCCAAAGAAAAAGAAGACCGAAAATAACGAAACTCAAACTCAAAGCACTTCCAACACTTCCAGAAAGAAGAAGACGACCAACACTTCTGGTCGTTCCAGAAGTTGTTCGACAGGAAAGTCACCCAAAACCCAAACGACGGGAACGCAAATAAACACGACTTCAGCGACTGTTCCTCTTATTAAAAGTGAAATGTCATTAACTCTCTCCCAATCGTTAACATCTTCGCAGTCATCAAAAACATCGGTTAGCAGTACCTCATCGGTGAGCAGTACTATTGATGGTCACATGACTTCTGAAGAGTTGGAAAGACATTTAGAATCGAGACGACAACCTTCGGCTCTATTAATGCCTGAAAAGACTCCCCTAACAGTTCCGGTCGAACTCTTTAGTAATGAGTCTTCAAATGGTTTACCTGAAGACGACACTCATTTACACTTGAAATCAATTTCATAAAATCATAATTTGTTTACTTATTTTCCGGTTATTTACAAAACTCTTATAAATATCTAATTAAAAACAATAAACATTTCTAATAATTAAAGAGAAGAAAATCTCAAAAATTCATTCATATATTAAATGAAATAAAGAAGGGATGACTCGTATTCCTCTCATTTGTCAAATAATTCTAACCAAGAAATATACTTCAGCCACCGCTACAATCAATGCACCGAAAAGTCCGCTCAAAACCTGCTGTTTATAAATATATATTTTATAATTAAAATCAATTCAATCAAAAGTAAAATTTGTGTGAACCCAAACTACTCTAAAAATGTGTTTAAAAAAATTATTTAAATTTAGGGAAAAAACTAATTATTTTATCCATAATTTTCTAAAAATTGACAAAAAAAGTTATATTTGGGCCACAATTTTAGCAAAATTTATATTTACAGTTGAAATGTGAGGCTCCGGAAGAGAATATTCGACGGCTTTATAACAGAAGAAAAAAGTGCCGCCAATTGTGAGAAAAGCGTTGAAAACTGCCACTAAAGTCGGTCTCATTTTTCGTACTTAAAATGAAAATTAATCAAAACATTAATATATTTAACAAAAATTAAATCAAAACTAAGTTTACATTCGTTTCCAAATGAAGTAATTTCTGATATTTTAGGAGAGGAGTCATCCTTTGTATTGAATCCATTAGTCATTGATTTGTAGTCTTTTTGTGACATTTTATAGTTTAGTTCAATCAATCGATTCTCTAATTCTTTGTTCTGATCGACAATAAAACAAATAATGTAATAAAATTTAATGTACACAAAACAAGACAAAAGATACAAACTTTTCGACTTTGAGGTAATACAACCCGACATTCATCTAATAATTGATAGAAATATAAATCATATTTAGAGTCAATTCGTTGTAAATATTTATGAATTTGAGTTAAATTTTGATAAGAAATCAATTGTTTGTTATTGTCTTCGCTTTCTATTATTTTTTTAAGTTCTTCGATGAAATCGTTTAATTCTTCATTGTTTTGATCCAAAGCCTTATTAATAGTTTTTCTAATTTTATTCCCCAAACGATACAAACAAACTCTTGGATCCACTCTATTGTCTCCAAATTTATTCATTTCAATCGATTATTAATTTATTAATAATTTCTATAAAATAATGAAAACTAATTATTAATTTAAGAAATGGTCACCACTTTTGCATTAATCCACAGTTAATAAACTTAATTGAAATACATTTTATTTAACTTTAAATCTCTTTTCAATAGTCATCAAAGTTTTGAGGCGTTTGTTTGCATCTAAATTACATAATTCAATATACAGTTAAGTCTCGATTTAGGCTAATTTTTTTTATATTTGTTTTTAAATATTAAATAATAAATTATTATTATTATTTATTTTATGATTTTATATAACTTCCTATAATAGTTGTTATTAAAGTTTAGCGGGTTTGGCGAGTCCTGGTTGAGTTTATTTTCAAATCCTCACACAACCCGCTTTAAAATTTCAGAACCCAACCCTCCCCAAAGCTAGGGTGACCATTGGGAATTTTTTAAATAATGAACATTTTTCCAAATGTTTCAATTAAAAGGGAATAAATAGTGAACTAATAAATTTTAAAAGTGGACAAAATAGTGTTCAACCAATTTAATGATTAAAAATATAATAATTTGTGATTTTATATTTTTTCTCTTTTTAACAGATTTTCTTATTTCATGATTCACATAAGGAGTTCATTATTTATTAATAAAAATTTCTAAAATAATATATAATTAATTTAAATAAAATTTTTATAATAATTATTTTTGTTTTCTTTTAATGGATCATTATTGCAATGTTATTAGGAATAGATATTAATTTTAACTACAAATTTTCTAAATTTAAATAGTAAACACTTTATTGTCCACTAAAGTTCTAATAATTTCTAGTGAAAAGGCCGCCTAAATAGTGAACTGTTAACTAGAATAGTGAACTGATGGCCACCCTACCCAAAGGTGCTGTATGGTTTGGGTTTGCTGGTTTGGTTTTTATATTTGGTAGTAGAGTATCCAATTGTATTCAATTTTTCGGACCCGGCCCGAACCCAAAACATAAGGTCCAAACCAGACCCGAAACATAAGACCCTGAACCGGTACAAAACCCGGATCAGACCCGGACCCGAAACTTTTAAACTTAAATTAATGAATAGTTTACTCATTTTATTAACAGATTGTGTTTAGTCACAAACAAAGAGGACTATTTCATACATTCACTGAATTCACACGTTTTATATAAATAATTCTAAAATATTTAAGCGTTTATTTTGAAATAATAAATAACTTTCTAAGAACCCTTTAAACCCGGACCCGATACATAAAACCCGGAACCGACCCGAAACCTTAAACCCGAACCGGATCCGGTCTCATCCCGAGTAGGGTCCGGTTAACCGTTTGGGTATTCTATTTGGTAGTCTAATCCAAACCCACATTAGAGACTTCTGGAGTTGAGTTCTATAACTATATTCTGTTTGTAAACAAATTTAAATTCTTAGACTTCAACACAAAATTCAATCCTATTTTTTATTGGATTATAGTTTTAAATAGTTTTAAATAAACGTTAGTTTATAATAAAAGTTATGTTTTCCTCAAAACGTTTTGTCAGATATTTTTGTGATAATTATAGAAAATCGAGGGATCCTTACATTAAACCGATTTCTGGTTTTCGTAAATATATTTCAAATAAATTTCTTAAATTCATTCAAAGTTATGAACAAATTCTTGAAAAAAGATTTCCAAAGGTTTTCAAAATATACCGGATCTTCACTATTGGTTATTACTTTGATTTTCATTACAATATTATATTAAAAATAATTTCTTTTTAGGCGCAAAAGATTTTACAAAAGATAGTCTTCAATATTTACGAATTTCTAGAGAACTGTTTGCCGGCAAAGAAGTGAATCAATTCAGTTATAACGAACTAATGGTTTACTTTCAAATACCAAAAGATATGTTAAGAGTGGGTCCCGTCCTCTTAGTCTCTGCCCTTCCATTTGCTAATTATATAGTCTTTCCTTTGGCTTATTTGATGCCAAAACAACTTCTTTCGCACCACTTTTGGACAATAGAACAAAAACAAAATTTTCAGGCCATCGATCAGACAAAGAGATTATATTATTATCGACCCCTTTTCAGACATCTTCAAAACAAATTGTCTTTTGTCACAATTGAAGATAATTTACAAGAAAAGTGTCGAATTGTTTTGTCTAAATTAGGATCCGGTACTCATCCAACTATTCATCAGATATTAGACATAAAACAAACATTTATTATAAATCCGTTTGGAATTCAATATTTGAAATCAAGACATTTGGTAATCAATTGAATCAATTCTAACATTTTTTCTAAATTTTTAAAATAAATTCTAACATAAAATTATTTTCAATTAAAATATTGGGAATCAATTTTAATGAAAATAAGAGTAACTATTCTAACATTTACTCAAATGAAGTCATTAAAAGTTTATGGAATAATAATTACAACTAATTATTAGTTTTGAACTTTAATTTATAAAACTTGTGATTATTTACAACTTAAGTCTTAAGTATTAATAGAAAGCGATTAAGAATTAAATTTTGTAAAACTTATTTCAGACAAACTTATGTCGAATTTATGGATTAAATGTATTTCCTTTGGGAAAAAGATTTAGACTCGAGAGTCATATCGGTTTTATACGAGAACTGGATTTTGCTATCGATAGGGACGGCATTCAAACACTTAATTTGGATCAAATAAAAAAAGTCAGTTTAAAGAACTTTTGATTAATTTGTGTTAACACTCTTTTTAAATAAAGGCCTGTTTTATGAGAGGTTTGAATCCAATACATTTGAGTAAAGAAGAAATGATATCATGGCTTCAAATGTGGATCACTATCGCAAAGAATGTCGACAGTAATTATTTATTTAGTTTTTTGTTAGAGTCTAATCAAAATGTATTTCATTTTTCAAATTAAGGTCAGAGTCTTTCACTATTACTTCATTGTCCACTATTTCTCGCATATAATAATCCCTCGAATTGGAGACAAATTCACTGATTATTCAAATTATTAGATATTAATAATAAATCATTTAATTATTAAATATTAAAAAAAGTTAAAAAAAATCATTGATTTTGTTTTCTTCTCATTTGTCTTTGTTTGTCGAAACGCATTTCCATTTCTTCCAATACTTTAGGGGTATATCTGACGACGAGAATTACTTTACCTATGGCTGCCTTAAGTAATTCAACAGCTTTTTCGTGATTCTCTCCCTCGACGTTAACGCCATTTACAGAAATCAATTGATCTCCTCTTCTGAGTCCTCCCTGTCTATCTGCGACCCCATCAGGTATTATACGTGAGATATAAATCGGAGAATTTTGTTCGCGACCTCCCATTACATTAAAGCCGAGCCCTTCATCTGTTTTGGGCAGTTCTACAACCCGTGGATGTGAGTGACCCTCAGATGCAGCGAATACTTATTCATAAAATGGTTACAATTAAATACAATTAAATACAATTAATTATAAATTAAGAAATACCGGCGACCGTTGCCTTAGCGGTGGCCGACGCTCTTATATCAGGGCTACCGCTTATGTCAACCGTTTCATAAACCCTTTCATACACTTCTCGGACGGCATTAAAAAAGTCACTCTCGAGTACTTTCTGGAGGGACGACAACTTCTGTAGCGATACATCACTTAATAATAAGAAAATATTATTTTAAATATAAATCAAATGTAAACAAATGTAAACAAATGTAAACAAATGTAAACAAAATGCAAACAATGAAACAAAGATTTTAATACCTTTGAATCCAAGCGTTGTATTCAGTTTTCTGTAATTTCTCTAACAATTCAATCGCACGCTTTATATCGATTTCCAAATTTAGTTTATCACTCGAAGAAGTGGCCATTCCTTCAGATTTATTTCAATTATTTAAAAAATCAAAGATTGTCTCCCAATTCAATCTTAAATTATTTGTTTTGTACGCAGACGTCAAATACCAATACATTTGATTTCAGTCAAATCCTTTTTATGTTCAAAACTCTATTTCTTTATTAAAATTGAAAAATTTAATCATTTAATAACATTTTATTTAAATTTTTAAACTTTTTTTACTTTAATTATAACACCAAAAACCATTAAAATTACAGAACTTAATGCAATTAAATTTAAATAATTTAAAATTGTTTAAAATAAAGGAATTTGAGTGTAATATAGGAAAACATCTGTCACTTAAACGCATGAATTCGTGAAAATCAAAATAAAGTAAAAAAATTTAAAACTAAAGCATTAAAAAATAGTTAATTATTTCTTTAAAATAGTTAACTAAAAGTTATTAAAAAAGACAATAAATTTATTTTTAAAAATATTGATTCGTTAAAAAATTAGGGAATATTTTTATTGAATATTTTCCATAATTTTATTAGAAATATTTTCTCACAATAATTATAAATTTTTATATTTTAAAAAATATTGGACTAAAACTTTAATAATTTTAATAAATTTAAATACTAACTGACTTATCTCTCATTTAGTAACTGATTTTGTAAATACAGTGAAAGACCGATCATATGAAGTGATCGGGAAATAAAAAATTGGTCATAACATCGGTCAGTTCATAAGATAGGTAAACTAAAATATCAGTAAATTTCTGTTGTTTTAATGATATAAAACAATTTTGAATTATTTTACTTTGAATTTGAAGTATTCACGACATGAATTGTCATCATTTTGTAAAATATACAGTTCAGGACATAACTACCCCGACTCACTTCATAATTATTGAACAGATTTATAGATCTTAAAGCGGGTTTCAGCAAATTGATCTAGGATAAAGGGATGTATTATAATTTATAAAATAAATTTGAAAAAATTCGATCGAGATTAATTTAATTTTTTTTGATTGTG
>JAQFZM010000565.1:0-29469 GCA_034695785.1 Galumna obvia
ATCCCAGGGTTTGGACAGTACTTCAGCCTCACATCTCTTCGTTTCCTAAAATTCAATAATAATTTGTTAAACAAATTCTCAATAAAAGTGTATTAAAACTTACAACAACTTTGCATTTACTCATATCAACAACAGTTTTGTCGCAATCGGTTTCCTCGACCTCAACAATCAAGTAATACATAACACCAGAAACGACCTGCGACTGAGCCTTCAATACTTTTCCCATTTTAAGAGCGTGGGCTGAGTTGAGACTTGCACTAATCATTTGATAGGCAAACTTAGCCATGTCTTTGACATCTTCCCGGTTAACATCGACATCAATTCTACCACCAAGGGGATTTCTTGTGGTGGCACCGCTCACCACAGCAACAAAAAGAGCCAAAACTAAGAATTTCATTTTAGTTCGTTATTGGAGTTATTTTTTTCTTAAACTCTAATTGAATTGAGAATTGACTCAAAAGTTTCTCTTTATATAAGAGATGTGTTTTCTAGAGTTTGTTCGAAGAGACGGACTTCAAGTGTTTTCAACTGATTATGTTTTAATCAAAGGATTAACAGAAAGATATATCATTGAAAGTAGGGGTACAGCCCTTGTATTCCACATTTATCTTTAACAAAAAATGCACCAAGGCAATTCTTTTTGAGACTATCATTTATACAAATTATATCAAAAAAGTTGATAATTTTTAGGAGACTCTAATTATTGCATAATTTGAACCATCTTGGTTATATTTAGTAAAATATATTCTTATCAATTGTGCTATTTATATAACATTTGGAGGTGTCGTCGATAAGTATAATTCAAAGTATAATTAAGGTACGGGTGATTTACCCCATACCTAATGTCTTAAAAAGACTGTAAATTAAAAGATATTCGTTACAAATAAACGAATATAAGAGTAATGAAACTTTTGATTAAATAAATCTTATTTTTGTTAGATAAGAGATCAGGAATGACCTCAACAACATCAAGATTTTTCTCTTGACTATTCAAACAAGCGGGGGATCCCATTCCCCATCAAGTTTAAGGATTTGTTTCTCTAGAGTCAAGACTCTGGAGCGAAGGTTAACTTTTGGGTCAAATTAATGTGTATGTTATATGAGATTTGCAAGAATATCAAAATTATTCATAACTTATGAATCATAAGTAACTTTATTTGAATGATAAAAGTATTTTTTAAATGAAAAAATAAACTTTTCCTTTGATAACTATGTTAACTCACTAAAACTCTCTAAAAACCCTTCTATCCTGATCAAATTACTCATTTGAAATTATTTCTTAATAAGAAGTCACTTTTGCCTGTTTGCAAGTTTTAATTAATTACTATATTTATAAAAGTATTCATAATTATTATTAAATACAAACAAAAGTTATAAAAATTTATTTAAATAATTGAAAATTTAAATTTAAGTGAAAATAAAAATTTTTATAAGTATTAAATTTAACCAAGTTCATTACAAAGTAATTGAAGAACACGAATACTTCTCGAACTGTTTCTTGTGTAGAGGATCCCAGGGTTTGGACAGTACTTCAGCCTCACATCTCTTCGTTTCCTAAAATTCAATAATAATTTGTTAAACAAATTATTAATAAAAATGTATTAAAACTTACAACAACTTTGCATTTACTCATATCGACAACAGTTTTGTCGCAATCGGTTTCCTCGACCTCAACAATCAGGTAATACTTAACACCAGAAACGACCTGCGACTGAGCCTTCAATACTTTTCCCATTTTAAGAGCGTGGGCTGAGTTAAGATTTTCACTTATCATTTGATAGGCAAACTTAGCCATGTCTTTGACATCTTCCCGGTTAACATCGATATCAATTCGACCACCATCATTCCCAGCGGTGGTAGTGTTAAACACAACAACAAAAATGGCTAAAACCAAGAATTTCATTTTGAGTCGATATTAGATTTATTTTGTTTAAACTTTAATCGAATGACAATTCACTCAAAAACTTTTTAATTAAAATTTTGTTTTTAGAGTTTACTCTAACTTAAGAGAGAGACGGACTTCAAGTGTTTTGTACTCAAATGATTAAGTCTAGAATCAGAAGAATACCAAAGGATATATGATATATAATTAATATGATATATCCTTTGGTTTTTAGTGTTAAATGATATGACTTAAATCATATATTACTTAATTTAATTTATAGTTTTGGGGAAATATTATTTATTTAGTAAATTATACTAGTTCAAATATTAAATATTGAGACCATGAATTGTATAAATATCCTTACAAATTATTCTTTATTAATCTAGCTAGAATTATAAGAAACTTTAATTTGTGGTTAATTAAAATTAATTAAAATCTTATCAGTTTTAATCAGAGAATAGGTTTAAATTATTTTATATTAAAGATACGAATGATTTACCTCACCTATAGATACAAGGATTTTAATATAAGGACAATCACTCAACGAATAACATTAGTTTTATCAATGAGTCATAATTTGAGGACATTTTTTGATTTAATTAAAATACTTTCCATTTAATAGTATCTATTAATGGAAAACTCAAATGTGATAAACAGGTGATGAACTCCCGGTCTAAAAAATTGATTCAAAGTTCAGTATATTAAAGGGATTTCCTCAAATTCCGTGAAAATAAGATTATTATCACTCAGGCTGTGGTCCCAGACCTCCATTTCTAGTGATTAAATATGTCGTAATAGTTATGCTCTAATTGTTATTTTTATCTTGAATTCAATTATCGTTTTTGAAATGACGACTAATTTTGCAAAACATATCTTTAGTGGCTTTTCATATATATTTTTCACCCTTGAATTTATATCAATCAAACTTTGAACTACACTCGAATGCCATTATAATGAACATCCAATACAATGAACTTTCCTTTATAATGAACAACTCCTAGTTCCATTTCAATATACTTTAATGAAAAAATAGTCCTTTATAATGAACATTCCTCTATAATGAACAGATTTTTCAAACCAATCGTGTTCATTATAATGGCATTCGAGTGTATTAAATTTCAAGAGATTAATGATTCAATTAGTTGATTAAACAAGAATTATACTTGCTCAAATTGACGATATTATTGATAAATACTTTATTAATTAAATATTAATCTATAATTAAGATCAAATGCTTTCTTTTAAAAAATGGGTTGATTTTAGTTTTTATATTTTTAAAAAGAAATAATCAGTTATTGAATAGAATAATCTCATGGAAAACACTCAAACATTTGCTATTTTACAATAAATAAGCAAGTTTCAAATAATTCTGATAACTTTTTAAAATAAAAACTTTAAAGTTATTAATGAAATTTTCACTCTATTTAATATGACTGAATTTGAGCTCAAATTAACCATGATAATTTAATGATTACATAAATAGAACCAAAATTAGATAATAATATATAAGAAAATTAAAAGATTTTTATAATAACTTGTCTTAAGATTTAAAGATTAAAAATAACTAAAATAAATAGAAATCACATCAAATATCTATTGATTATATCGAATAAATATTATATATTAATAAATTAAAGATATTTTCTTTGAAATTTTAACATTTCTCAATTAACTAGATCAGTTTATTAGAGCCATAAATCTTGTTTAATCGAGCCTAGACTACATTGCTTAGACTATTTTGCCTGAAAGAGTAAAAATTAATGTTGATTCATGCAAATTCATTATTGAATTAAAAAACATTTATAAAATAACCTAGTTTATTTTAAATTATAAAACAGCATTTTTATCGTAATTTGTTGGGGAAAAAACAATACATTATTTATGAATGAATTTGTGTTGTAAACCAAAACAACGCTTAAAATGTTTATTAAATCAAATCAAATCAATTTATTAAAATCGAGTTTAATATCATTAATAAGTGTCCAAAAGAGACATTTAATATACAAAACCATATATAAGGGACCCTTTGATTACAAGAGAGACCACACAAAGGCATACAAATATCCGTTTGGTATAAATTCGCAGTCAATAGAAGACGAGTTCAATGAAATCCATAATTTAAGACAAACGGAGGTTAAAGAGGTCTCACCCTTTCATTTGGTCTGGAGATACAAACCATTGAAAGGTGTTCCCTGGTTAGTATGAATTAATGATCATTTATTTGGACAAAATGTGATGTATTTGTTATGTTGAATGTAAGGCACGAGAAGTTTGTTTTGGCTCATTTGGGTCTTCATCAGAAAGAGTTCGGTATACGAATGGTTTTCCCAAATACTCCGCACTTCAATCAATTGTTATGGAAAGTGAAACACATGATTAAGTTGAAACCCGTCTCATTTCCCGACGGTATTCCCACAGAAGAGGACATCGGATGCGTTAAAATGCAGACAATAACTGGAGTCATGTCTATAAACAAAAGCTATAAAATATCGAATGAAAGACTCGATTCCGCCAAAAGTGATGACATCTTTTACGGCAGATATTTAAGAGAATATCTAAAGTGGTGTTCAGGTCTGGTGGGCAATGGTTTACCCCATCGATCTGATATCCTTGATATCGATGGAAGACATATCGAAGATTTAGAGTTTAAAATAAGGAATGCTAACCAACATCAGCACCCATTATACCAAGATCAATCATTAAACTATTGGAAATAATTTATTGTGAATTTCTTTTTCAAAATTGTTTTCATTAAATAATTTCAGAAAAAGGTTTAAATAAAAATATGATTTCTTTTAAGCCTAAGAATAGAAATACTTTTTTTATTATTGATTTTCCGGTTTTATTGACTTAAACTAAATCTGAGCCGACTTTTATCGGACGGAATAATAATCGCTTTAATTAATAAAATCTGAGAAAAGGTCATCGATTTGATTATATGCTTACAATCTATTCATGTTATGACTCAAAATGAGTTAAGAATTTTTTTTTTATTCGTTCAATGATTGGGTCGAAAACCCAAATAAGATAAGGGATGGGCTCAACATTTTTCTAATTGCAAGTCAACAGATTTTAACTTTGAAAGACAATATCAATGGTTTTGTTAAACCTCTTTAGTGTTTACTCATTGATATCTTTGTGGCCATCACTGCAGAGGTGGTAATGCTATTCAGCCCAAAATCAGTTACCATTTGTGAAGATGTGACAAATCGTGGGCTCAAACTAAATTGGTTTAATTCTGAGTCATTCTCAAAGCCTAACCTGTTTTTAATGGCTTATATTTATTAAATGAACATGTTAAATTTATTTTCTTTGACAAAATAAATGATATGGCATTTGTTCAGATAAATTAAGACCTGTTCTGTTCTAAATAAAATCATCTCTTTTTTTATTTTTGTTTAATCTTTGAATTGAGTGAAAATATTTTAGTTTTGATGATTTATCGGTACATTTGTGTCAAAATTTTTATTTATTTTCTGCATTTAATCAGAAAACAATCGCATATTAAATGGTTTTCTAGTGTTTGAAATACCGGTTATTTTACATAAAAAAGTCACTCAAATTCATAGCCGCCGTAATCCGCACCCAATACTACTTGACTACAATACAGGCAAATCTCGTTTTGCAATAAATCTAATCAAAATTCAAAAAATCACAAAAACTAATAAAAAATATTAAAATTATTTTATAGTAAATAAGCACTAAATAAATATAAAGTTAGAGTTTGGTTTATGTAGAGTCGTATTGATTTAATACTTAATAGTTGTTAAAAAGTGGTGTCAATTGTAATGCAGTAAAAGTAATGATAACAACAAAAACTTTATCTCAAAAGTAATGAAAGAGTAAACAAAACAAACGAAAAGTTTTCAAAATTATATTTTATTTTCAATTTATTTCTAAATTAAGTTTATTTCAGATTTTATTTTTTAATTTTATATTTAGTGTCCATTATATCTGTTATTTATTTACTTCAAAAACTCATTTATTTTAGTGAATACAAAACAAAATGAGTTATAATTCAATTAAATATAATAAAAGTGTCGACAAAACAAATGGTAATCAAATCAACGATAAGACAATCGACAATCAAATTATGATTAATAATAATAACCATAAAAGTGATGATAACTCTGAGATCTTAGAGGCCTCTAAAGTATTACATTTGGCTCTTCAGCAAATGGACGGAATAATTGCCAGTAATTATCACTAATTTTAACCACATTTTCTCAATATTTAATGAGTGGTTTCAATATTAAATCTTTTTATTCTGTCCTCAGGTTGTGATTCAATGATGAGTCCAGATATCAACCGATTGCCTAACGATTCACCGATTTTTAATTTTAATAATAACTTTAATAATAGTAATAATAATAATATTAATAATAGTCAACAAAAACAACACAAAATAAATCAATTATTGTCTGAATTGAATGAATTAACTGACAGTAAATCCAATAATAATATATCGATTGATAGGGAAAGTTGTCGTCTTCTCATTGATTTACTCCAGAAGTATATCCAAACCTCTTCACGACATAAGACGGAGGATAAGAGTCCAACAAAATCGGTATTTATTTAAACGAAAAAAATATTTCATTTAATAATTTCGTCATAACTTATGAAAAGCGAAGCAAAACGACATAATTTAAGGCCTTTTTACTATTCATTCCCATATTTGAGAGTTAATTAACCAAAATATTTGCCATTAATTTAAATGCAAAACACGTTTACTTTTAATCGATTTTCTTATTTATTTATTTTCTCTTCTTTTTTCTCTGAATGTCTTTCAATGAGTTTCTCATAAAGTGATTCAAAAAAGTTTTTGAATGAAATGAAACTTATTTTTTATTCGTTTAGTTTTTGAGTCTCTCTTTGACTACAAAATGATTAAAACAACTGTTTGTGAAAAAACTATTTTAAATGAATGGAAAGAGGAGTGAAATAAGTTGCTTGAACTCTACTCTTGGCAAATTGTTTCAAACACTTTATTCTGAGTTCTGTATATCGGCTTTGAATCTATGTTTATATAAGTGTTTTGGTCTGTAATAGTGTTGGCAGAGAGCCATAGCTCCACACCTCTCAAATCCCAAACTTAAAGGAAAATGCATTTTAACATCACTTGTTTTGTCTAAACTATGAAAGTTATTGAAAATTATTTTTGAATATATAAACAACTTTTTCATATAATAACAGAAACAGTTATTCAGACGTAAATCGGATGCAATTAAACGATAGTTATATCAATATTTGCATTTAAACTGAAGTACAAATTGTGTAAAACTAAACATATTTTAACCAAAGATAAGCAAAAAAGTCCTCCTCTTAGAGAACTCTATTCTGATTATAATCTTCTAAAGTGTTATCTGTTATTCTGTACTGATTCTGAGCCACAGATTTGTTAAGTAATTTCTAAGAGAAGCGCAAAAATAAATATTTTCTCAAAACTCCCGATATATTGTCCCTAAGATTCTGTTGTCAAGTATTAGACGCATATGTAATGACTTCCAAACACTATAAGATTCTATGAATAGACTCAACCAAAACATTTAATATAACAAACGGTCCTCAAATCATTTTTGGCACCATTTCTATAACACACGTCTTCATCTAAAAGAGAGGAAAGACGTTTCAAATGCTTGACTTTGGCTTCCATTTCATTATATAATAACTCATAAATTTACGGCACTTTTACTGATTTATAATTCTTATGAAAGACTTATTGATCGGATTGACTCTCACTCCCACTCATTCATAATCTACTGATCATTTTGTCAGTAGTTTTTCAGTAAATTTTTATTCTTGTTTTTTGTGGCAAAAATGTTTCAAATGTTTCTTCTCTTTTCCTTATTTTCATCGCTAGAAGTGTTTCAAAAAACTAGATTTTGCGCCGAAAACGAGTTTTAAGTGTCATTTGTTGTAAAAGTTTATTGAATTCTTCCGTTTTTTTTCGGTACTTCTGTTATATTTGAAACGAGTTATCGATTATAGCAATTGTCTTATGATTGACATTGAGTTGAATGATTGCCATTTATTGATATGGAATGTTCTCATCTTTTTTTGTTTGGGACCAACCCTTTCAACTAATTTTATATTCTGTTCGCGTATTTACTAATAATGTGGTCGTCTTCGGGCATTCATTCCCATCACTCCTCTAACTCTTCGTCGACGAATTCAATAAGAAAAGCATTAAATGATTCAACAGATAATTCAGTAAAAGAGCTGACATCAGATGAAGAGGAAGAAAAGACTCCAACCCCTACACCGGTCAATGAATTTTATGATGACAAGGGTTGGAACGACGCCACAGAACCTCTTGATTTCACTACAACCAGACAAACACCACATCATTCAGAGAACAGAGACAGACATTTGTCTAATCAGCGACTAATCGGACCACAACTCGTCTCATCTGAAGCCTCACCACATTCTCGTTGCCATTGTATGAGTGTTCCGTACGACGAATGTCTGTCCACTTCTCGTGTGTTTCATATGTCCGAAACGACAAACCATTTGCCGACAATCGTCGCAAAACGCAATTATCGCGTTTGCGATCACTGCGGCCTTACCTGTGCTCACATGTTCTTCGAGCCAATGGCCTCAACCTATTGGGATAATGTCGTTCCACATCATCACACTTTACATCAGAATTTTCATTATAGAAAGGTTTTCCACTTATAATACCTGCCTTTTCTCAGAAACCTCTCCTCCCGATTGGTTCGATTAAAAACGCTTTAATTAAAAAATATTTTCATTTAAATCTCTTGTTTTGCTTCGATTTTTCAAAGAATATCACAATTTTGTGTTAAAATAATACTTAGAGTTAATAATAATTAAATATTTATTTAATAGAGTATTGGAGAGCCCGAGAAAATGCACGAAAAGCTCGAATACTTTGAAAATGAAAGACAACATCTCATTCTTCAGGTATTTATTTACAGTGATTTCATCATTTCTTAACTTTCCCTCAATTTTCTAATGATATAATAAAAAAGTTTAACAAATGTTTTGCTTTTAATTAATTAAATGTTTTAATCATTAATATTGAATGTCATTGAAATGGGATTTTATAGATAAAGTCAATGGAATTTATAAGTAAATATAGGAATGTTTTTCCTCACAGATTATTGAACCCATTATTAGTGAAACTCATTTATGATAACAATTATTGACAACTAATTTGTAGTGAAATTAACCGATGAATGAATAAAACTATGTATTGATTTATTAATAATTTATTTGAACCAATAAACTAATTAGAGGTTAGGCTACGAATAAGTGGTAATTTTGCACAGAATTCGTGTGACTCTTATTCAATGATAACTTAATAACAAATAACTTAATGACTATTTTTTGTGAAGTTATGAAAAAATGTTAAACTTCTGAAACGTAAGCCCTCCAGAAATGTCTTCATTTATTTTGAAGCCACGGATCGCCTAATGTTTCATTTGATTATTAGATGTTTTTCGCGGATTAGATATTTTGGAGTCTCTTATGAGTTATCTCTAAAACAAAACTATAATTATTTAATTTTTCATTTTCTATTTCACCGCAAATTACTCTAAATTAGCTTAAAATTCTTGCTTGCTACAAATGCTACAAATGATTTTTTAGACCTTTAAGTCAAATATTAAGTCAAAGTTTATTTATTCCTCATTTTGTTCCCAACTTTTGGCACCGGTTTTAACAAATATATTGATTTGAGCGATGATTTCGATTAGAGATCGCAGAACCGTAAAGACAGAGACTAATGATAATAGTTTTCAATTTCAAAACTAAATAGTTTAATGTGTTCTCCCTTTTAATAACATGAATAAATTGCTTTAGTTTACACCTATTTGTTAATAATTTCATATTTAAAATCAATATATAGTTTGAAAAAGAATTCAAAGAATTTATGATTTTTTACGGATTGAGATATTTATTAACTATTTTTTTAAAATTCGGTACTTTTTGTCTAAAATTAATGATTGATTACAAACAGAGTTCTCACGAATTCGAGTTCTCTTTGACTTAAAATAATAAAAAGTTTCTAATTTTAAGTCTTTGACTCAGAATTTGTGCTAAGAATACAAAACTAAATCTCTTTTGAGTGAAGTCTTCCTCACTTATTATAAAAGCGAACATTTGTTCACTTTTTAGCAAATGTTTTCAAAATAAAAAACAATAATTCATTGTATTTAACTATATTTGCCTTTTAATCACTTTTAAAGCCTTTTTAAAATCATTTGTTTACTAATTTCTTATCGTTCATTGAATTCGTAATAAAAATGTTATCAACAGATTCTTATCTATTCAACAGTTGTTTAGTTATTTTAATTGAATTCAAGAGTTTATCACTTATTTGTGATAAAAATCTGTTAGTCTTCAGGTCATGTGTTTAAACATATATTTATTATTAAATTAATTAGTTTTCTGAAATTTCGGTCAACAACTAAACTTGGAAACTTCATTAAACATTAATTATTGGCACTAATTATTCTCTCTTTTGATAAATTAAAACTAATGTATAAAAGACTTCTTTAGGAAATTATTAATTGGATTAACGACAATCAGAACTCTTTATCTACTCTTCAGATCATTAAAAGAATTTTGAAAAATAAGGCCAAAAGTGTTTTGAAAATTTTTCTTCCGATTATTAAAAATATCAAAAAAATTAAACTCGAATTTTAAAACTTATTTTATTTGTCTTTAATTTGTGTCAAAGGATTTGTTTGTAATTTATTTTGAATTCAATCATTTAAGAGTTGAGTTAATTGAATCGATATAAATGTCGGCTTTAATAGACTAATTGAAACACTAAATAAGAGTCAGAGTTTATCTTTTATGAGCTGTCTTTTAGTTCAATTGGGTTTAATATGTGGTTTGATTGACATCTTTTTGTTTTTGTTTTCTTGGATTCTATTAGTTCTTAATAAACGATAATAAATATTTGATCCTTAGATGGGAATAATGACAGAACAGATCGACTCACAAACAGATAAAATCGCAACTTTGGAGGATATGTTAGACAGTATGAAGTCTCAACTCTTGTCAGCTGATGACCGCTTCCAACAGTCTTTGATAACAAAGTCTTCCCTCGAAAACACGAATTTAGACCTTTTGTCTGAAATGTCGAAATTGAGACTTGATTTGACTCAAAGCGAACACTCGAGAATGAACTCTGAAGACCGCACCAGAAGACTCGAGAACGAACTCTCTGTCATTAGGAATACTCTTCTCGAGAAAGAAACTGAAATATCTGCTCTTCGTCTAACGTTAGCCAAAATGGCGCGAACCACTGGATATTTACTTACAGATAATGAACTCTCACTCCTTCGAGGAAAACCTTTTGGCAG
The DNA here is from genome assembly GCA_034695785.1 of Galumna obvia. Taxonomy (NCBI): domain Eukaryota; kingdom Metazoa; phylum Arthropoda; class Arachnida; order Sarcoptiformes; family Galumnidae; genus Galumna; species Galumna obvia. Next base: position 11,221 of record JAQFZM010000565.1, read on the forward strand.
TGATTTTACTCGAAATGTAAGTTTGTTTTGATGTTTCAATTCTTAAGTTATTTTTTAATTTTAAAATAGAAAAATACGTCTTCGGCGGAGTCGCGAGTCATAGAAAAACCTCCGCTACCAATAAACCAAAGAACTCTCTCCACAACTCCTTCCCATTCAGAACCCGCTTCAAGACGTGAGAGTACAGTTAGTGGTCGTCAGTCACCCTCTGCTTCTTCCATATATCGTGTAAACCCTCCTCAGGGTCGAAGTGCATCTCCACTTTCATCTATGGCTCGCTCGACATCAGCCGAGAACGTGAAGCCTAATCTTAAATCGTTTACCAATTATTCAACTCTTCCGCATCTGAAAGGAGCCCAAGTGTTGCACCAAATCCATCAACAGCTACAACAACACGAAATGAACAGTTCCTATGAAAGCAGTCAAACCGCGAACACATCGAACTCAATGTCTAGTTTTCAGAATCGGTCGAACGACAACTTACGGCCCACAGAGATGTCACCCAATAGTAAACATTCTGGTGTCGTCTCATTTGGTAAAAGCTTTTTTTGGCTTAAAAGAGGCAAAAGGGCCTCAAGTGCTCCAGAGTTAGGTGAAGGGACACTCTTTTCTTGTCTGTCGTGTTTTTCTTTGTCACTAATGATTGACTTATCTTAAACTCGAAGTTAAACAAAGAATTGTCTTAAAAGCTTTGACTAAAAATAACTGACATTTAGTTAATGTATTAACTTTTCTCTTCGCTCGCGTTTTGCACGAATTGGGTATGAATTCAGTCTTCATTTGTTTCGTCTTCGAAATAGCGTTAAATGTTAATTGTTTTTAGGAATTTATGTCTAAATTATTTGATTTCAAACTCTAATATTTGTCTTCAAATATAGCAAAAGAAGATCAGATCATATCATCTGCTCGTTCTTCCACTTCAGAAATACCTAATTCTGTCCATTCATTTACTATGCAATCAAACAAAAGCGAATCCAAACCCAAAGGACTGAAAAGAATATTCAGCCGGTAATCAATCAGAGCTAACTCTTACCCAAAAAATTATATTTTTGTTTCTTAAAGACCAAAAAGAAGTCCATCCACTTCCTCTGGTTTATCGGACAATCCCTTCAATAGGGGAGGGTTTCGTTCAACATCTGGTCCACGACTGGGATATTCTCCGAGTATTAAAAAGAGCATTAAGTAATCGATTGATATTTTTTTAAAATTATTTTAATTAATAAAATTATTTGTTATTTAAGCATAAATTTGCCGTTTTCTCGATGGGACACAAATCTTGTGGCCGACTGGTTCTCCATTATTGGACTCGGAATGTATACCAATGAATGTAAGCGTTGGTGCAAAAATGGTGAACATCTTATGCGCGCCACCGCTCAGGAGGTCGAAAAAGAATTGGGAATTAGAAATGCTTTGCATCGAAAGAAACTTCGATTAGCCGTCAGTGCTATCAATCAGGAAAACGACGAATTGACAAAATGTGCGGATCAGTTGGACTACTTATGGGTGGCGCGATGGCTCGATGACATCGGACTGCCTCAATATAAAGATGCATTTCTCGACGCAAGAATTGATGGACGAGTTCTCCACTACTTAACTATTGAGGATCTCTTTTCTCTTAAGATAACGAGTCAATTACATCACTCCAGTATCAGAGCCGGCATTAAAGTTCTAAGAGAACAGAAGGTATGCCTTAAATCATAAAATGTTTTAGACTAAAGTTTGTATAATTTAGTTCAACCCTCAATGTTTGAAGAGAAGGGCTGCTCCCGACGAAACAAACATTACTGAATGGATTCCCGAAGAGATTGCGTTGTGGACATCACACCGAGTGATGGAATGGTTGCGTTCCATAGATTTGTCAGAATATGCACCAAATCTTCGCGGGTCTGGAGTTCACGGGGCACTCATTATATACGAACCGGCATTTAATTCTGATTTGTTCGCAACACTGCTCTCCATTCCTGCAGTGAAGACACTATTGCGTCGACACATTTCTATTAAATTTAAACAATTGATTGGAAATGATTTGTGTCGCGCGAAGAGAGACTTTGAGTGTCTCCCGAATTACATACCAATGATTCCGGGCGCCAAAGTTAAGGTTTGACCAAATCTTCTCTTAAATTATCATTAAAATTATGTTTTGATTTAAAGGTTCACAGGAGGGGTCAGTTTACTCTCATTAAGAAACGTAAATCCGATATCGATTACGACGACTATGTCTGTCCGATGACAGACAGTGCCAGCACTGGTTCACAGACTTCGAGTCTTCGATCAATTAAAAGACAGGACTCTTTTTCGAGCACTAATTCTATGCAAAGTAATGCAACTGAAGGACAGCGCAGCGATAAAGTCACTGATGTTTGATGTGTTCCCAACAAATATTTTAAAATTATATAAATTTTACCCAAATTTTAGTGAATTTTAGTCTTTATTTGTGAATACTTTCGACTGAAACACAAACTGAAACCTAAATATTTTTATCAAATATTTAACTCTTGTTATGAAATATGTATTCATTTATATACAACTGTTTAGACTTTTAGCTAAAACGTCGACAACTCTTTCATTATTTTTAAAAAAATAAAAATATTCTATTTATCACATCTTTTCAGTTAAGTTTCATTTAAACTGAACTCATCTCTATTTTTATGTTCTTTTAAGCGATTATAAAATCTATAGAATGACCTTGATAAAGCCATTTATTCGCTGAATTTTAGTTGACTTTAAGTGAAGGCTTTATTTCCAATTTTAGGCATTTATTTGTCCGGATATGTGACCCCACCCGACATACAGACATGTTTTTAATTTAAGCCAATAATAAACATTATATAAACGTAATAGAGATAAATAGAGATAAATTTCAGACAATTATCGGGGTTTTCAAGAGATTACCTTTTTATACATTTGACTAATCAGTTGAGACACATATCCCTCACACGAGTCCTACCATTAAAAAAGGAAAAGAGAGACAACATTTCAATGAAAAAGTTTGATATGAAATCCGGTTTTCATACGAAAAAAACGAGACTAAAACTGATTGGAGTTAAATTAAAGTTACAAGATAACTATAGAATCCTGATCAAATTTCTAACCTAAAATAGAGCTACCAAGTTTATTATTATTAAAGTCAATAAAAATAATTATTATAAATGACTTAAATTTCTTGGTAGAGGAGCTAACCTTGGTAATTGTAGTTTAAAAATAAAAAACGCATCAAATTTAACAGCTATTAAAGGACAGGTATGTAATATAAGGGACACTCGCCTACATTCCAAACCAGATTACATAAAGACGCCCACAGTTTTGGTTTTAAAACTTTTTGATGGAATTACTTTTCCATTCGTTTCGAATTACACTTTAATTTAATTTTTATTAAATTTGTTTTAATATCTTTTTATTTTGAACTGAATTGAGTGCATCACTAATAATAGTAATAATTAATAATAATAATCATAATAATCATAATTAATAATAATTATATATAATAACAACACAATTGATTTTATACATACATAATATGTGAGCAAATTTGCAAACCGTTTCTCAAACCAGAATCCTTTGTAAACAAATTGATTTATTCATTGTTTGGTCATTTTTTAAAAACTATCAGTGAACTTTTATTTCATTTATAAACTCAATACCTAAACCTGGATATCATTTTATATATAACTTATCGTATTTTTCATTCATATATTAAAATCGATATTGAATTCAGTCGTTTTGATTGCAATTATTTTTTTGAGAAAATGTTATGTAAATTATGAACAGAAGGGAAATGCGTTAATGACTTAAATGATTAGTTTAATGGACTTTAATTTAAATAGTTTATTATCTCTCGATATTCATTTGTTGGCAATAATTTTTTTGGCCGCTTTTCAAGTGATGATAAAATTTTTATTATTATTATTATTAATATTATTATTATTATTATTTCAAATTGAAATCGGATTCACTTTAGAAATAAAATTTATTGAAAGAACAGAAGAAGGCTTTCATCGCCCAAACCTTAACATAATTATCTTTTTTTATTTGAATATATATTTTCGTTGAGAGAATCAGAGCTCAGAATCGAAAGTATTATTGAAAAAATATATAATATGTATATAATAGTAGTAGTATTAGTAGTAAAGTATTGTTGAACACATTGTCATCAAATGCTTTGATTTCAATCTCTTCTTCTTTTCGATTATTTCCCTATTTTTCGATCAGCACAACATATAAAACATGTATTTTCACTGATTTTTCTTTAGAAAAACAAAGTTTACTTTACTTTCAATTTTGTTGCTATCATTTTACAGGAGAAGCAAATCTTCGTTTTCATTCAACTTTTATATTGACTAAACCTTAAGGGCAGTGAAAATTGGAAAATATTTGTCGCTTTTTCTTCTTCTTCTTCTTCTACTTCTTCTCTGATTCTCATTCTTTAACTCCGATTCTAACTCTTCTCAGGTCTTAAAATTTAACGCATTTTCACTTCAGATTCGTTGCTTTTCACTGAGTTTTTATTATTAAATGTACTTTTTCTTCAATGCAATCAATTTTCAAACTCTTTTCATAATTTAATGCCTTTTCTCTTGATTTCTATGTTTTGTCCACAAAGAAAACCAAAGGAATCATAAATTACAAAAACTTTTATACAGCGGTATTTCCAATCGTATAAATTCATATATAAATCAATATATAAAAACATAAAAAAGGTTTATCTTTCTTTTGAGTGAACAGTTCATCAAAATAGTGGAAAATCGATACATAAAAAATGAAATTCATTTTTATTATATCAATAATCCATTGATTGAAGAAAATTACTCTCAAAATAGCAATTGTTTAAAATAATTATTATTTTGAATATCCGTTTGTTTTTTAATATTCACAGAAAAAAACAATATTTTAAACTGTTTTGTATTTTGAGATAATTTTCTCCAATCATTACAAAAGTGGAAAACTTTTATTAAAAAATACACCGAAAATCAAACCACCGGTAATACAGATGTTATAATCGAAACAATTATTTCGATTAAAAGATTACATAAAAATAAATTACAAATTAATGTTTTGATTGGATTTAAAACCGCTTTTTCTACAGAGTTTGAGTTCAATTTCCATACATAAGGAGTCAATCAATCGGAAAAACTATCGCTCTTACAATACATTTATTTAAAAAAAACAAACAAAAAAATTTTTTTTTAAAAAAAATTACAAAAAATAAAAGCCCTTTATATAGTCAGATAAAACCGTTATACAAAAAAAACTCAATTTTTCACTTTTTACTCTTTTTATTCTGTACAAAAAAAGGTTTTTTTAAAGATTTGTCTGAATATATTTCTTTATTCAATCAATCCGTGACCAGTGATTACAACTTTTATACAACTGATTCATAAAAATTAATAATCGTTACGAATGTAAATATAGATTAATATTTTTTGTTTTGTTTCTTCTAATAATAAAATCAATGATTCTATCAATAGTTTCGGGCAAATATGAGAGACGATATGATTGGAAAAGAGATGGACAACAACTTCTTATTAAAGATATTCATTACCATATTTTATAATATAATCTTATAATAAATCTTTCATTTTATTGGAAAAATAAGAAATTATTCATTTTTATTCATTTTTTCATATTTTAAATCTGAAAAATGGCTTTCAATCAAATTTGTATATCAAATAAATCTTTGAAAACATTCTCTCATTTCTCTTATATTCGTGTTTAAGCTTTGAATGCTTTTCAATAAAATCCGTCAATTTTTACAAAAATTAATAATTTTAATCAAATTATTACTAATATTATAATATTAATCAATATCTATGTTCACAAAGAAGGCACGAGTTTGAGGACCTTCTGGTTGTGGTATTATTTAAGACTTTGTTCCGCTTCTTAAGCATTCTATACGGCATTTAAATCGGGATATTTTTCAAAACATTTAAATCATGTCTTAAATACATTTTCTTAAAACTAAAATCATAGGATTGTTAACCACGACTTCTAAGATATTCGGGAAACTAATTGTAGACTTGATTTGAAGAATCGAAACGTTTTATCAAAAATTTCATCCTTTGATTGATTCAAAAATAATAGTCATTTGAAAGAACCGAAAAAGAAAACGAATTATCTTTTGATACACTAATTATGTAAATAATAGTCAATTATATCAATAGTTTTGATGAATTGTTTGGTGTTTTTTCGATGAGAAAAAAAAAGAAGTAAAGTATTTATAAAAATCAAATGAAATCTATTTTTTGATATATTTAGTCATTCTTTGATTACAATGCAATTCAACAGTGATTTTGTCATTTTATAGATTAATATTAATAATATAATCAAAATTTGATTTTCGACGCAATTCCCACAAAAAGGTCTATATTTTTACAGTTAAAGTAAGTAAAGAGGTTTTTATACAACTATAGGACGAGAAAAAGAAATGCAACTGAAATCCAATAGAAAGGAGTATAAAAGTCAAAATGATCAAGCAGATTAATTGGGAACTATTCCTAATAAAAGGAGATTTAAATAAATTAAGTGATAAAAATAATAGTTTGCATGAATCAAATGAATGGTCAAATAAGTTTTATAATAAATGTCGGAAAATGACCATAATCATCATGATAAATGTTCATGCAACACTGTTCACAGGGCTACACACATCCCGAAAAAAGCGTTAATAATCCCTGAAATTAAAATTAAAAAATTAATAATAAAAATAATAATAAATGTGTGAAAACAGTAAAATGAGTCAAAAGAAAGTTTCAATTTTTTCCTAAATAGTGATTAATAATTGTTTTCCGAAATTGATTTTCAGATCATATTTTAGAGACTAACAAATGATATATTCATTAATCAAATTTTCTTTGCATTTGAATGACTTCAGCACTAAATTTATTAAAAGAAAGACTAAGATTATTATCAAATTAATGGATGAGAATTGAATCGATTCAACTGTTTTTATGTTTGTTCGCACTCAAGTTATTAACGATTTTTTGCCAAGTTAATTATCATTTAGTTATAGACACTGATAGAGAAAAGCAAATTATTTGTGAGTTTTGTGTTTTTTTCCTAATTAAAACCTAAACCTACAGTCGATTCAATAGTGAGAACTTCGGGAAAATGGTTTCGAATTAATTAAAAAAAAATTCAGCGAAAAGAGAGGACTCAATGATGAATAGGAAAAAGACAGAGGAATGAGAAAAATCGTTGTTTTAATATGTTTTCCCTTCGTTGGCACCAAATTAACTCTGAATATAATGAATGAAGCGCTCGACTCAAGCAAATCACTCTTTCGGCTCAGAATAGCAAAAAACACAACTATTTTAATTTATTCGCCGAAAAATTTCAATTCGTTTGAGTAAAGCATTAAAACACTATTAATCGATATCTAATATATTACATAATAGTCGACACAAACTTATATAATGTTACACTAAAACTGTTTTTCTCCTCAACTCTATCGTTACGAAACGAGACATTTTTCGTCTCTTCTTTTTTTATTAAAATGGTATCGATTTTCTCACTCTTTCCTACAATAACTGATTAAAATTCCGACTCAGAATATATGAGAATACATGAGAAGGGGTTTTCAGTACTCAGACTAAGAGGTTTTTCCCTTTAAAAATACGAGAATTTCATCTATTCCTTCAAAGTAATGAAAAATATGTTTTCTTAGCTTTTCTGAAGAGACTTTTCATAATTAAAATGATTTTAATATAAATCCAATTAAAAGGAAATGCTCTCAAAATATATGTAATTTTATAATCAAATTTCTCGTTGAAAAAGAGTCACTTCAGTAGAGGAACAGAAGAAAAGAAAAACTAATTGAAAAATATGTGTTTAAAGTGTTTTCTCAGAAGAAAATCAATGTTTCACTACATTTACATTCACTTTACTTTTCATTGAATTTCTTTAAAAAAAATTAAAAACAGAAACTCTTATTTGGTTTGAATACAAAAATCTCGTAAAATAATGAACAGAAAAACGCATTTCGGAAAACTATCGACAAAAAAAACATCAATAAATTCATTAATAGTCAACATTTTTGTCGCTAAAACTTTATCGTTAATCAGTGTTTAGATGTAATCAAAGAATTTTCACTAAAGAATTATATATTATATACAACTTTACAAATGTTTCAATGATTTAGTGACACATTCCTGAGCTTTTTATGCCTGAGTTCGGTTCTGTGTATAATCTATAATATAATAATAATGATTACAATTAAAATTCAAACTTCAATAGAAATAAAAAATGAGAAAAACAAAAGAGAAGACATTAGAAGATTCAGAATAACAGTTCTTTGGGTTCCCTTAAAGTGACCTTTGCTTTAAAACATACTAGAACAAAAAGGGACTGCAAACAGTAAATTTGACTAATTTGTTCAAGCTTGAATCGCAAGAATTCTATCATATAATATAATGAGGTAGTTTTGTTGTAAGTCTGGGTCATCTGTGAATAGCCGGTGCGCTCAGCAACCGATGAACAGATTCGCCCAAAAACTGAAAAACATCGAAAGGAATAACTGATCGATTGTATCACAACTAACAACAAATCAAATTCAAAATATAAATAATAATAATAATAATAATTCTTAGTATGTCTTAAGAATTGGGTTTCTATTCCACATAAATAAGGAGTGTATGAGAAGAAAGTCTTCGAAATAGAGAATAATTTTAGGATAAAAAATGAAAGCCTATCAACGGTTTGTCAATATATGCATATTATGTGAAAATTTATTCTTTAGACATCTGCGAGCGGTGTTCACTCCTGAGTGTATTTACCCTATTTTTCAGTGAAAAATATAGTTTTAATATCAAAGTAAACAACACGACCAGCACTGGGATGGCTCTGGAGGAGTATAGAATTGGGTTAGTCTGGTTATGCACAAATATTCAGGTCTTGTTTATTGATTCACTGCCGGAAAAAAACATGTTATGTCTGGATCTGACCCAATATCGACGCAATTTTTGTTGTGTTCTATACTTTGTTAGACAACAATTGTGCAGACATTCGGACATTCGCTAAGGGATTGAGTTATTCAAACAGAGACAACAATTGCATGTTTGCTGTTTACAAGAATATAGAATACAGGCAACAATCCTAACGTCTAACCCAGTAGTGCCGTCCCCTCTCCTGTCTTAGAGCTCAAGTGGTCTTAGATTTAAAGCGCGCTCACAGACGGACTGAACATAAGAGTGGGTCTACTTTTTCCTTACTTTTACTACTGACCGCCTTTAGTCTACACTTGAATTAAGTCTAATTTTTTCTTCCATTACTTTTCAGAGGACTTAAAGTGGGATTTCTTCAAATAAACAATAAATTAAAGTGAAAAAACTGAAAACAAATAATTGTTTTCAAATTTTTGTCTCTTATTATAACAGAAAAAAAATTGTTTTCTTCACTCTTAAAGCCTTTTCAATGAAGAGCTCATTCGAGCTATTCTTCACAAAACATATTCTTTTCTTAGGAGTTAAAAATGGATTACCAAAAAACTAGCAAAAACTTTGAACTAAAATTGAAAATCAAATTCTCGAGACTTTCTTCTGAAGGATTTGAATCATCTTTTTTTGTTTTGAACAGTTTTTCACTGATTTAATGATTATTCTTGAGATTTATCGTAGTTTTGGATTTAAGTTTTGTCAGTCAATCAACTATTTGAGTAAAGGTTCAGCAAATAAACGGTTATTTTTAGCGATTATTAATTTAATTGGAGATAAAAACAATCGATAAATAATTTTTTTTTTAAATACAAAAGGTTTTAATCATAGCTTTTATATTATAATTATGTGCACCGAAAGGGAAAATCTATTTGAGAGGAACCATAAACCATAGTATTAATTGTAATCATAATTAATATTAAATTAATAAAAGTAAACAAAAAATGTTTTCAAAGAAATTCATTTAAAATTAATATTAAAATTAAAAAACAATTGGATTTCGAGTAAAAGGATTTTTAGTGATAATAATAAAACAAAAGCAATAAATTATTTCAAAAATAAAATCAATGCCTTATATATACTAATAATGAAGAAATAAAAAGTTATATTAGAATCTATTAAATCAGAGATGATATTAGTTTTAATAAAAAATTTCCAAAAAGAAATTCTTATAATTTTTCTCTTAATATTATAAACATTTTGAAACTACTTTTTTGGAAAAAAGTTTGACAAAAACCCGTTTTGTTTTGATTTTTGGCAGCAAAACACAAATTTCAATCTCAATATAACTCTGAAATTGTATCGATATATGAGTTAAAAGTGGTTTACTTATAACTCACTCACAAAAGATCTTTTTAGTTGAATATCGAGAAAACTGTTCGATGGAATCAAATGTTCAGATATTCAACTAATTGTGTATTAAATATGTTTTGTTTGAAATTTGATTTCTGGTCACAAATAATAAAATTTTTTTAAAACTAAAACAATAGAAACAGAGACTTCACAGATAGGATTGACATTAAAAAAAAGATGTCTTTTTGTTTCTTTAAAAAAATGGAAAATATCTTTTATTTAATAAGAGGTTATCAATAATTAATAATAATCAATAATAATAATAAAAATAACTTATGATTTGTTAAAATTTAGAAATTAATATGCATTTCATTTAAATTTGTTGTAAAATTGAAAAAAAAAACTTATTTCTCTTTTAAACTCGTTATCTTTTAAGTGAAAATTTCAATTAATAGTATTTTTTATACATTAATACATAATATATGATATATTTTTATCATAACATTGCGCCGCAAATAATAAATTTCTTTAAGACAAAAAAAAATTGTTCTCAACAATTAATTAATCTTTTAATTACTACTTAGTTTGGATTTTATCTCAGTTTTGTTTTGTTTTGAACACAAATCTCGAGCGCTCGGCCCGACTCCAATCGAGTTCGGGGCCGGACTCGGGATTTGAGTTTTTAATTTTTTGAAAAACATATGTGTAACTAGTTTTGCAGTTTTGATGTCAGTTACAGACAGAGTTAACTCATCTTTCTATCAATAAAATTTTATATCTTTCAAACTATTTTTATATCGCATTTGATAGAAGAGTGAAGAGTTATTCCCTGACTTTTATATCATATTTTTATTTTTTTTGTAAAAAAAGATTTTCATTTGAAATTCAAAATCAAATTTAAGTGAATTTAAAAAACCTTTTCTTGAATTTCTTTCTAATATTTTAAGCTTTTAAAGCTGTCGACGATTCTGAAAGCCTTTAAGACAACAGAAGACTTATTTCTTATTACAATTTGTTTGAAATTCTTATTCTCACCCTCACTAAGAGTTTGAGGTTATCTTCTTTGAGGTAATTATTGTATTTTTTAAGTGACTATTCATTGATCCCATTCTTTATTCCGATTCTCTTTGACTGTAATGTTCAGTAAAATACTGTCCCATCGTTTCGGATATCGTTTGAATGAATTTAAACTAATCTTAATATTCTTTCTGAGAATTTGAGATCCGTTTAAATAAAGTGTGAATTAAGAGAAACACAAATAAATGTACCAAAAATTATTTTTATAAAATATAAATATATATTAAAGAATGTATGCGAAAAACAAATAAATTAGTTAACAAAATAAGTATTTAATTCATTGAAAACATAATTAAACGTAAAGTTGAGGTAATTCTCTAATTTGTCTGGTTTGTTGGTAAAAACTGAACCAATTCTGAGCTTTTGGTAATAACCATAAATATTATATTATATTTTGATTTTACGTGTTTTATCAAATTTATGCAAAAACTAAGAATTTCATTAAACTAGCAAGCTCATCAACTATTTTTCTATTTTAAATGATATTGTAAAATATTTTCTCATTATAATTTACAAACATTTATAAATATATACTTTTATATATATTGAATTTATTAATTTTTTTTTATTAATATAATTAATTTCCATTGTAAGGATTGAAGCTCTTTAAGGTTTATTCAACTCTTTCAATATTAGTAAAATAATTATAAAGTATTAATAGTGTTTAATCAGTGATGGCAAAAGACCGAGGTCCAAGGGGGAATATAAGTTTAGGGTATTTTGGTCCGAGCTAAGGGGGATAAAAGGGGGGTATTTAGAAAATGACCCAAAATTGTTTAAAAACACATAAAACATCAATTTTACGGCTTTATTTCATTTAAATGACTTTATTTAATCACATTTTGACGTATTTTATCAAAATTAATGCAAAAAAACTAAGAATATTTGGCAAAAAAAAGGCAATTTCGTAAAATTATCAAATTTTTAATTCCAAAAGCGTAATAGCATGATTTTTGACAATTCTTGAAGATTTTATGCATTTATTGAGGTTTTCCTTTAACTTTCTGCCATTTTTTATTTTTACCTTAATTTTTATTTTTGCCTAATTTTACGAATTTTTCCTCTCTTTCTCTAAAGGGGGGGGGGGGTATTTTCAGATTTTTGGCTCCAAGGAGGAGTATTTCGGAATACCCCCTATTTGCCATCCCTGATTTCATTCAAAAAATTTTTCTTTTTTATCTAAAAAAAAGTTATACACAGAAAAATTTTCTGAAACTTATTTTTAATTAAAACTATTATGGTTTCTTTACACAAAAACCTGTGCAAATTGTTATTTGCATTCATTTCAAAAATCTTTCTTTGAGTGAAAACTTGAAAATATTTAAGTAAAAGCATAAGTTTTACAATTGTTTTATGAATAAAATTTTCATATTCGAGTGATTTAAAGATTTATTGGAAAATTAATAGATTAAAAATCAATTGTGAGTGAGTGTTAAGGGTTGTGGAAATAATTACTCTCGGATTAAAATACCATTAATTAAAACTGAGATCATTTAAATGTAATGAAAATATTTTTAATAAAATATTTATCTCTGTTTTATTTAAGCTAATATCTTTCACGTTTATGACCAAAAAAATCATAGAAATTTATTTATATTCGAAATTAAGGTAAGAGTTTATTTTAAATATATATTTTAAAATTCTTTAATTTTTTTAATTTAATAATTTATTTTAGTAATTCCGAAAGAATTTGAGAAAATTTGAAGAGAATTTACTTTGAAGAATAAAATCATTAGAAAATCTGCAAATAAAGGTGTCAACAATTGTTATCTTTAATAAAACTTTAATAAAATTTTTATGAATATTTTTTTAATCCTAATTGCTTTATAATATGAAGACAAATTAGTATCTTGTTATTATTTTGTTAATGACCTTGGTTTATATCTTCTATTCCAGCAGTAATAATTTATTTATTTTTTGTTTTTATTTGTTTGAAAATTAATTATTGAAAAGTTTAATTTATTTATGGGTAATTTTTTTTGGTTATAATTTTTTGTTAAGAATTTTTTTATAATTAATCTTAAATTTTTTAGAGTATTTATTTGTGAAACCTTTTAAATTTTCAATTAAATATCGTTACACGAAAAATTTTTTTTATATATATATTTAAAAATCTTTTCGTTTAATTAAAAAAATGTTTTATTGATTTAAAATTAAAACCTTATCAAAACTAATTATAAATAATATTGTTTAAAATCAATTATATTTTTATAAACAAAAAATTTTTTTTAAATAATTTTTATATAGTAGTACCCCTGCTGTTTATCCACTCAGTGTTCCTTTTATTCTCAATAAATTTATATCTATTTATTATAAATTTATTTCTAGAAATAATTGAAATGGATTTATCAGAGAAGAGAATAAGTATCGATCCTTTTGTTAATAATAATTGGGAGAAATTTTATTTAATTGAAGATACAAGCGATGGGGTTAAGTTTCACTGCAATTATTCTAAAGATTGCAATTATTATTCTGATTTAAGAATAAGATTTAAAAAACATTTCGACTGGCATTTAAGTATTGTTAAGAACCCAAATATGTCAAAAGAGTTATGGGATCACTGTTTGGCGACCACTTCTTCAACAGATGTCAAAATTGAAGACCAAATTAAGGGTAATTCCAAATTTGTAAGTTGATATTTTCACAAAAATAAATTTAAATTAAAGGAAAATCGGTCGAAGGAAAAGATGGGAAAATGAAGAAAAGTATTAAAAAGACAAGAAAAAGGAAGAAAAAAAATAATTGGTCACAAAGAAAAAGGCAGAGAAAGTAAAGATCATCTACTCTGTAGTGCAATCTTTAAAAATGGATAATATTCAAAATTATTATATACATTTTATCAATAATTATAAATATATTATATAAACATATTGAATATCAATAATCATAAAATTATTGATAAACATTATAAAAATCTTAATCTTATTTAGAAATATTACTCATAACAATTTATTAACTATAATTAACAACAAATATTAAACATAATTTATATATATAATATTATATTAAACAATTCATTTGTCTTATATTTTAAATATATTTAATTTTAAATTAATTTAAACAACACTTACAATTATCTCCTTTTGATGTGTATAATTTTATATCTCTATCAAAACTCGACTAGGTTTAGCCAAATTTTGATAGTAAATATTCCAAATATTAATAAATTATTTCTAATTTTTATTAGTACTGTGAAGCTTCTGTCGATTCAAAACTGTGGTCAGCCTTGTCTCGATTTGAATAACTTCACAATATTTAAAATTGTAAATTTAAAAAAATTTTAATTTTAATTAAATAAATTTTCTCAATAAAAAGACTTTGAATTGATTTTGTAAATTTGAGAATACAGTGAAATGTCTACTGACATGCGCACTGATATCTCTTAGAATTAATCAATATTTATTTATAATGGAAACCTTAAACATGTTAATCACATTTGCTCTCAGGAAATTAATACAATTAATTTAAACAAAACATTTCTTTTAGATGCTAATCAATGGATTTTTTTAATCATTTTGTTATATTGTTGATATTCATTGCATTTATTATTTTAATCAATCAAATTCAATATGTATTGTTGTCAAATTAAATTGTTTTGTTTATACAACACCTACAACTCGTAATGACGTCAATTCATTGACTTTTCGTTAGGAAATGTGAGGAATACTTTCTAGTGTTTTCTCTTTAATAGTACATTTATTAATAAATATATTTTTATATACTACGTTTCTTTAATTAAAATTTATCTTTAAATTTTAAACAATATTGAGAAATATTTTAATTTCCTTTAACAAGTTTATTAATATAAATACTTAATATGTTAAATTTAACATAAACCAATTAACTTAATTAATTCATTTAATTAATAAGTAATATAAACCGATTATAGTTATGTATTGAATTTAATAATATTTCCGCTTTAGTTAAGTTGAAGTTTAATTCATTTCAATCTCACTCGTCATATAAACATCTTTTGGGCTTTATATAGTTGTAAGTATTTTTATTTTAAAGTTTTATATTAAAGTTAACTTTTAAATTTTCTTTTAAAATTATTTTAAGAGAAAAATTGTTTTCCTTTCAAATAACTTTTCTTATGATTACTTTTTATATATGTTAGATTTTTACAAAAAACGATTGACACCAAATATAACCACGATTTAATATGGACTACGAAATAAAATTTTAAGTGATTCTCCAAGATTATTCATTTTGAATAATTAATTTTTCAAATAATTGTATTAAAACATTTTAATATTGTTTCATTTTTGAAAAATTCCATAATTTTTTTTAATTCATTTCCTTACATATTAACTAAAATAAATTTATACATTTCTATTAAAAATTTTCACTTTATTTAAATTTATTAACAAAGTTTTCCCGGTTTATCTTTTTAATTCATTTGAATTAAATCTGTTTTATAATTATCAAAACAATTTTAATTTCGGCAATAATTTTGCTTTTATATATTTATAAATTATATTCTCAAAAATTTCATTGGAAACAATTTGATTATTTGGATTTATTCATTTATATTTTTAATTTAAATTAGAATTTCATTTTTAAATTAAATACTAATTTTAGTTTTCGAATCAGTATTTTATGTCGAATTTAAAGCGCTTTGATTCCTTTATTTTGAAAATTGATGTATTTTTTTAGTTTTTATTAATTTTAAATTACTAATATTTTCTAAATTAATTTGATTATTTTCCTTTTTATTTGTAACTTCATTTTTAAATAAAATAATTTTTAATCCTATTAAATCAGGGATTACACATCCCACCCTTGCCTTTGTAAAGGTTAACTTGGGTAACCGGTAGGACAAGCGGCCAAGTGACCGCATGGCCTCCGGTACCCCCCTTACCTGAACAAGCTGTTCTCCTGGAGTCTTCGATAAAATAACACTTATTTAATGCTTTTAAACAATTTATTGGTAAGTATATATTTAAGAATACACAATAATAGTAATAGTAATAACTCACTCAAAATATTCTTTCAATGAGTTTATATACGGTTCGTATACTACATGCGTTGGTGTTAGTGTGTGGGCTATACTAAGGACTGCACTACACCAGCGCATTCCAATATTTGGGAAGTACATGTCTTCAGTGGCCTCTTACGAGTGTTTTGAGGTCACTGACACTATGGAGGGGTAACGGTGGTGGTCATTCAGACATATGCAAAGTCATACGCTCATAACTGAATTTAAGGAGAATTAACTCCGAGGACTGGTTTATTGGAATGCAATGCATATCATTTGTATTAAAATGGCGCTCATTTCTATTATAGGTTCAGTTTTATGTTGATTAAAAATGTGTGCAGCGGCAGGCCGTATATGGGCACACAGTTTAACATTAGTATAGACAAACTGTAGTCAAACACATTAGCGGTCGCATAGGTTTAGGTAAAAGTTTAGGGCTTTGATGAGGCTAAAGTTTGAGTACAGGTTTTGCATAGGTATAGGGCTTAAGTTTTTGGATTCAGATTTTAGTTTTAGGTTTAAGACTTCGGTTTGGGGTTAGGTTAATACCTAGGCACGCAGGTATATGTAGAACATAGGCACGCTCGCACAGGTAAGGCATAGGCACGCACGCACAGGTAAGGCATAGGCACGCACGCATGCAAGAGAAGAATAAGAGATTGGTTTTATTTTATCGATAAGGTTTGTCTCGTAATTGAAAATAAGAGTATCGATATTGAAGAGAAGACTATGAGTGAAGGGTCGGAGACCTTCAGTTGTCTCATAACTGATGAGGTCTTCGTCTGTTGAAATATGATTACATATAATAAAGGCGTCGATCCAACTCTTGATTAGAGGTTTCAGTGCCAAAGAGCACAACTGCATTAAACCCTGATTTGCTATTGTTTTGAAACAACCGCTTAAAGCAACCAAATCTGAGATAACTGTCCACCTTTTGGTTCTGTTTATCAGCGACTGTTTTTCTTCATACCTTCAGATATAGTTGTCTTAAGAGTTTTGACATACTCACAGGCGGTGTCCAAATTATTAAGTGAACTTCCCGTCTGTATTACATTATAGGCCTGCATCAGATTAAAAGAAGCGGACGCTCCTGATATGGTGGCTGTCATTGAGTAACCATAACGAAGCATGAATTGCTTCACAAAAAAGAAGTTTCCAAAAGAGAGACTGAATGGTTAACCATGGCAGAGACCACATCAATACTAACACCAGAAGGGGCTCTTTTAATACATTTCTTGACAATGAAAAAGACGTCGTTTAAATAACTTGAGGTCAATGGACCTGAAGTCTCAATGGTATTCAATTGGATGGCTTTTAGGGCTCACTCGTTAATGAAATATTCTCCCATTAGAACAAATACCATTAGTTGGTTCTCTTTGAAACTCATATCGAGAGAACGGCCCCTTAAGTTTAGCCCCGGTTTGCATGACATCAATGGTTTCCTCAATGGATACCATACCAGACCAGTGACTGATTTTAATGACGCGCTCGAGTTTAGCGACAGTGAGGAAAGTGCTGTTATTTTCGTAGTGGATTTTCAATTCGGTATAACTATTGGCCCTCATGTTTTCGTACGGACCGTATGTTATGTTCTGTCGGTTAAGCCTTTGTTTTGCCTTAGAGTACGACTCAATAATTCCGGTTGGCGTCAGTTTTACTTTTGGTGTCTGAGTTTTTGTGGAATAAGGACTCGAAAAATAGATATTTCCAAAGTATTGGACTAATTGTCGGTTCGACGGAACTATTTCTGCGGGAAATGGTTTCAAAGAGTGCGCATAATTCGTCTTGATTTCGATGACAGGACTCGAAGCGGTTCCGGCGGTGATCGCTTCAAAGGCAGACAATGCTAAGCGATATTTGCGTTTATATACGACAAGTGCTCAACATTTGGTTGGTCTAAAGAAATCAAGTATTGATCCAAACACTGCTCATTGTGACAGTTGTCGACCACAACACGAGATATAATCCGAACCCATC
>JAQFZM010000566.1:0-29460 GCA_034695785.1 Galumna obvia
ACAAATATAACTAAATTTGATAATTAAATCATATAATTCTTAATATTTATTCATATTATTTAATAAATTAGATATTTGTGTCACATTTTCTATATTGTATTATTTCTATCTTGAATTCAAAATCCTGGTCCCAACCAATTTAAGATACGAGAGTTAACAGTATTGAAAAGTGTCTATAATTTTAGAAATATTGCTTGCTCAATTCTAAAAGTCATAAAAAAGTTTAATGTGAGAAATAATTTAAAATTGATTTGATTTGTTTTATTGAATACTTTCTCAAATGAAATGATTTCTTATTTAAGAGAAAATGACATCATTTTATTCAAATTCTATACAAATTCTATAAATTATCTGAAATAAAGTATAAAATGCGATAATTTTTGCTTTTTTTAACATAAGTTTACGAAAGATTTTATGAAATGTAAACGAATTGAGAGAACAAAAGTCAATAAATTTTTCTTTAAAAATGAAAATTCTATGAAAACACAAATTATTATCGAATTAATAATCAGTGAAAAGATGTGAAGCAATAAATTATGAGAAAAAAAATCAAAAATATTGAAAAAGCAATAAACCAGTGCTTATTGAGAGGCAAAGAACTAGTTTTGAGACAACACTCAATGAAACCGCAATATTTCTTAATGAACTACTGAACTCTCAAAGGGGTTGAACTACAGATTGATTTTCACCTAAAAAACATAACAAAAGACAACAAAAAGTTTATCGAAATCAATAACTAAATTACTCTTTTGACCGAAAAATGTAAACGTTTTTCGAGTAAATATTTGATGACATTTCGATTTCAATGCAAATAAATTACTATTTAATCGAATTATCGCTTTCTCTCTAAAACTTTTTTTTAATTTCTCTTAAATTTTCAGATAATAAATGATTGTATTATTTGTCAAAAACTGATTAACACATTGACTAAAATTACTTCAATTATTAGCCAACGGTTGACATCTTTTCATGTTATTTAGATTTAAGATTAGGTGAAAAGAATGGAATAAAATTTTTTTTATTGTAATCTAAATATTAATTAAATGCAGAAATCGATTACATAAACATAATCTCAAAAAATGATTCGAAAATATATAAAGAATTGTAAAACCATTGAAAGAGAGAGAGATATCACAAAACCATTAAATATATAAACAAATAAATACCGAAATCACCGAAAAAACATCGATTTTATGGCAGCAAATAATTAATGAATACAAATAAGAGCCAAACAATAAGACAATAGTTCATTGTTGTTGTGGAGGATATCCACTGTAGGTCTGACCCGACTGTTCATAACCGGCATAACTGCCCATTTGTGGCCGCTGTGGACTATAGTGTCCATATGCCTGTTGGCTGTAATTGGGCCTCTGCTGCGGTGGTGGTGGGGGTCCCCCAGTGTTGGGAATTGCGCCATAACCACCATTTTGTGGTTGAGGCGGTCCAGTGGGGGGACCATAAGTGTTGCCATAATTTGGTTGTGAGTATTGAGAGCTTTGATTGTAATTTGGATTAGAATAACCAGAATATGACTGCGGGGGCGGCGCTGGAGCCCCTCCGCTATGTGTGGTGTGCGGCACATGTGGAGGAGTCTGTCCAGAATACGGCGTCGTCTGAGATGGCATCGGACCTGACTGTGAATACCATTGCTGTGGCTGTTGTGGAGGAGGAGGTCCTGATTGACCGACATTCGAAGGACCGCCATATCCTTGAAAGCCTGGATATTGATTGGAAGGGGGAGGATAACCACCAGCCGGACCGGACTGAGGCGGAGGGGGACCGGGAGGAGCATTATTTGGAGGATTTGGATAATTGTAGGGAAAACCAGCGCTCGACTGTTGCGAATAGTTTTGGCTAAACTGTTGTGGAGTCTGTGAACCATAGCTGTAAGCGTTTGGTTGGGTTTGTGGCCCGTATTGAGACACAGGAGGCGGTGGGGGCGGCGGAGGTGGAGGCGGTGGGGGCATCATTCCATACTGATTCTGCGCAGAAGTGGGCGGTGGCGGTCCTACAGTAGGCATATTATGGGAACCGGACATTGATCTCGAATATGGCGGCTGTTGTGGTAAAGGCTGGTGTGGTTGGGATGTATTCGGAGGCATTGGATGAGAGCCCGTCTGTTGTGGCGCAGCACCCGATTGGCTCTGAAGTGGAGGCGGTTGTGCTGACTGTGGAGGGGTCTGAGACATGGATTGCGACTGAGAGGGCGGCCGTTGAGGACCTTCTATAAAGTTCTCATTTTGGGTGGGATTTGAATTCGGGGGAGTTATCCGACTGTCAGCCATCGAAGGGGGCGTTACTGAAGGGGATGTCTGTTGTGAAGAGGGATGGCTTTGATGTTGACCTCCTGTTTGTGATGCCATCGGTTGAACCGATTGTGAGGACTGTTGCAGATGTAGTGACTGATTGTGAGCCGACATTTGCATCGGATTATTGTTGGGACCACTCATTGATTGACTCATTGATTGACTCATAGATTGACTCATTGGCATCGACTGAGACATTGATGGCGACACCGATCGGTTGTTCATTGGATTTGTGGTCGGATTGAAAGTCTGCGGCGGAGGCAGTAATGCAGTGATGTTTGGATTAGTTTCTGCGATCGACGCCAAATACACCAAATTTCTGTGCAGTTGTTGTTGATATTGAAGACATTCCTGTCCTTTACCTTTGTTTTGATAGTCAACAATACATTGAATCAAATGTGTGTTTTCGTCTAACATCTGATTTATACCACAATTAGAAAACAATTAAAAGAAATCACTTTTGAAATCAATGTAAACCTTTTGTATTTGTGACGGATTGAGAGTCGGCCGCGACTTCTGTTGTGGTATAAAAGCGACTGACATTTCTCCAGACCTTTATTTATCTTAAAAAATAATAATTTCAATAAAATACTGATTGTTTTGTCACTAATTATTTCGATATCTGTTTGAAAACAAAGCGATTAACCGATGGTTAAGCACTCATTTTGTGATACAACGCGTGCGCACAAACTCTCACTTTAAGACTTTTGTCCACTTTTTTCGGTTAAATTATTAAACGATTCGCTTATAATTCATTAAAAAATATAATACAAAACACTTCACTTTTAGGATATCGGATATCAAAACAATTTTCAAGACTTAAATATAAGTTAATACTAGTTCTAACACAAACTCAAGTACTCAATGTATTAGCAAAATATTAGCCTTGATCATTTTATCATTTGATCATTTGATCATTTGATCATTTGCTCACTTTAATAGTATTGCAAACAAATAAAACAAATAAAAAACAAATTCAATAATAATTATTATAAATATTTTTAATCTCAAATATATAATTAACTTTTATAATTGAAGAAATAATAGTATCAAGGTAGTAAAAAAAATTTGGAACGCTTCACGATTTTGCGTGTCATCCTTGCGCAGGGGCCATGCTAATCTTCTCTGTATCGTTCCAATTTTAGTATATGTCCCGCCGACACGGGACAACTATACTACTATACCTTTCCTTATATACCCCTCAAACTACTACTGTTTAGTGGCTAACAGTCTATAAACTCAATGAACACATTTTTCTTAATTTTATTTTTATTAATAAATTTAATTTAAATCTATATTTAAAATAATATTTAAAACATTATTTTTCATAATTTTATTGTATTTTGAATTGAAAATAAATAAAATGAACAAGCTAATTCTTAATTTATTCAATTTTTAAAAATATTTGAATACAGTATTTGTTAAAAATTTGTGGATAAATATAACAGAAATAAAGCGAATATCAGAACGAAAGCAAAGAACGAATGAAAGATGTGTTGATCGCTGTTGTTATCCAATCGTAGGTTCGCTTCGTTTGTATGCTTTGTATGTATTGTTTGTAACCAAAGACTTAATAATTAGACCGAAAACAACGTGTCTTTCGTTAATATAATTAATTTATTTGTATTTTATTGACATAAAGTCATTTGAGTTCAATGATGTCGGACTCAAATATCGATTCCGTAGAATTGGATCGCGAAGACTCGTCACACGAAAACGGCGGCGACGGTTCTACCGGTGCTCTCGCAGACGATGAACACAACGACTCTGACATTCATTCCGATCATAATCTCAACAATAGTGTCGATCCATCAGAAGATCCAGAATTGGAGGCCATTAAAGCTCGAGTTCGAGAGATGGAAGAGGAGGCAGAAAGACTTAAAATCATGCAGGAAGTGATGAACGACGAGGACAAACACGACTCCGACAGTCCCAATGGTTTGTCATATCATTACTACTCTTATTAGTTAATCACTGTTTTACCACTTATTTATTCCTTTACTTTTAGTCAAATGTTTTTCATAAGAATTAATTGATTATAAATGAGGAGTGGTTTAAGTGATCCGCCATTTCATACAATTCTCTCAATTTTGGATTTTTTTTAAATTAATGTCAAAATATATTTATAATCGAATCGATTCTCAAATTTTGAATTAAATTAATTAATTGTTTTGTTTAAAGCGAGTACTTCGGGAATGTCTATCGAAGAGAAGATGGAAGTGGACGCCCGTTCCGTATATGTGGGAAATGTAAGCATTTGTCCACTTTTTTTAACTGAATTTAGAATTAAGTGATGAACTGCTTTATAGCAGAACACATGTTAGACTTCTGACACTTTTTGAGGACACCTTAATTACTGATTATAATTAGTGTCAAATGTTTTTTCATTTTTTTAAACAAATGTTAAAAATGAGTTTTTATGTAATTAAAGGTCGACTACTCGGCGACCGCCGATGATTTGGAGCGACATTTTCATGGATGTGGTTCTGTAAACAGAGTAACCATTCTTTGTGATAAATATACGGGACATCCAAAGGGGTAATTAATATTTGTTTGGTTAAATACATTAATTATAATGTTTTACGAATTAGATTCGCTTACATTGAGTTCGCGGATAAGGATTCGGTTGAAACGGCGACAGCTCTCGACGAGTCTCTATTCAAAGGCAGACAAATTCGAGTAATTAATTCATAACTTTATTTAATTTCAAAAACTATTCGATAATAACTCGATTAGAAAAACATTTAGTTTTAGAAAATTATTTTAAAAGTGAAATTGAAAACAGGTTTGCGCTAAGAGAACAAACAGACCCGGAATCAGTTCAACTAATCGGCCCCCGAGAGGAATGAGGGGTTTAAGGAGAGGCGCTTATATGGGTCGAAGTGCGCCCTGGTTTGGAAGACCGATGAGACGACCGTAAAATCTAATCTCTTGTTTAACTCTCTTATAATGATTTGTTGTTTTGCTCAGACGTCGCGGCGGTTATTTCGGTTACAGTCCGTACTGAAGAACCCCTTTCGGTATAATTGCTAAAAGTTGTAATTAATGAATGAATGATACAACGCTTTATCGCATTTCTCGATTCAATAATCAAATTCATATTCATTATGTCTTTTCACTCAATGGTCCGGAAATCCCTTACATCTGATGCAGACATTAGTGGACAACACGTAATGCAAATTATGAACAAAAAAAATATTTTAAATTAAGAAAAAAAAATTAAAATAATAAAAAAATGTAAAAATGAAATAAAAAAAATCATTAATTAAATTATTAAAAAAAAATTACTTAAAAAAATGATTTAAAAATAATTGAAATAAAAAGCATTGAAATGAACTAAAAGGAGACCGACATCTGAGATCTGCATCAGTTTGTAGGGGAAATGTTAAGGCATTCTTTTACTTTCAGGTCATAAAATGACATTCTGTGGACACAACCATTTTGTGGGTCAATAAATAAGTTAATTCGAATTTTGATTGCATTTCGGGAAAACAAGTTTAAGGGAAAGAACGACCACTCTTTTGCTGCCATATATGGTGAGTGATGGCCAGAGCCCCTCCCTGTACGAAACGGACAAAATTGTCGCCAACGATAGGACCCATAGCATAGAGTCCCGGAGCGGCTAAACTCTCGTGAGTCAGAGAATCGATGCTAATTGGGTTCGAACGCGGACTTATGTCTTCTCCCTTTTTGATCCCCAGATTTAATAATAGATTCTTATCTTCAATGAAATCCAGATTTGGTTTCTTTCCGATAAGAACCAAAACGTACGATACCTTTACTTTGACATAAGTTGTTAGTTGAGTGTCATCGGCACCGATCCTATTAACGAGTAAAACTTCTTTATTGCGTTTAATTTCTTTAACGCAATGCATGGCTAACGGCTCATAACCCGAATTTGGAACTGATTTGGCCTTCATTTTCGAGTGAACCTTATGGTACTCCGGATACATATTTTCGGGCAACTGATTGAATATTAAAGAGGGATCGTCCGGATGTCTTCTGAATGCATGGATTATTGAAATTCTTCTAAATCTGGTGGCGATGACAGCATCGGCAGCACTGAGTCCGGCACCGATTATTAAAATGGGATCCGAAAAGTGTTCAAAACTGGATTCGGTTAACAAAGTTTCCAATTCGTTGAGTGAATGCAAAACAAACGGCAAGTTTTCTCCCGCGACGTCTAAACGATTGGCCCGATCGCAGTTACCGGTGGCCAACACTACGCGTGGACTTACATAACGAAAAAGTTTACCACATGAGTGGTGGCCCTCGACTTCATATTTATTAGAAATGGAATTAAATCGAAGATTAGTGACTGAACTAAAGTTTTGAAAATATTTTTTCAAATTCTTTGATTCGACGAAATGTTTATAATAATTGGCGACAGTCGAGAGACTGACTCTACTTTCGCGCCTCATATCTGAACACCAGTTTCTGATTTCCATATCAGGCAATTGCATCCAAGAGCCTAAACTAATAGTAAGAATTTCTTTACAATCGCTCATCCAATGCCAGGCACCTCCTGGAAGACCTTTTCCGATGACAATATGGTCAACTACTTTGTCCTTATGATGTCTCCATTCAAGTGTCGATGGATTCTCAAATCCAAAGTCTGCTTCGGGATGTTGTAAGTGATCGAATAAAACGGATACCCTATTAATGGAACGGCCTTCTAATCCTTCGCTCAGATATTCCAAGTCTTGTTCTATTAAAGACTTATTTACAACATTTTCTTCAGTCAGTCTCGAATGAAGATATTCGTTAGGATGTGATTGACTCGATTTATAGTATGGCCACTGACCCGACAAAAGGTAACTCAATGTTATGGCCGACGGACCGTTTCCTATAATTAAAACTTCTTTTTCTGTTGAATCCATGACTTTAAGTGAAGTTTTGCCACAAATTCGGTTATTATTCGATGCTTTGATTCAATGAACACAAATTTCAATGATTTTATCAAATTTCATAAACAACTCATTGATTATATTTGACGGCAATCATAGACCGGATCTGAAATGTAATCATTTCAAAGAATTAGCCTTAAATTCAATGTTAACTACATTTTAAACATTTATTTAGTTTTGAAAATATAAGTTTTTAGAAATTCTTTCACTCGATTTTCATTTTTGTATGAAATCTATTGACTTTAAAACATTTAATGACTTCACTCTAATCTTTAGAAAAAGTTAATAGAAAGTAAAAAACAGGTCCTCAAATGGTGTGCTCTCGCGTCTCATTTATTATCAGTTATAAAGATCGGCAAAAATGAGTGGAATCTCATTAATTTGAAAACTTCAGAGTTTATGAAAAACGCGAATAAAAATCGATCGAAAATATCTAATATATAGAAATGAAAAGCAATTATTGTTTATTGACTTTAAGTAGTTTTTAAAAATAAATATTTAATGGATATTCTATTTTCATTTATGTCTCATATCGTGTTTTTATTTATATAATTGATTACAAATATTAAAGTTATTCTCTCTTAAAGTTTACTCTGTTTTTAGTTTAAACTTTATTTATCATATTTTTGATATAATAAGAGCTCTGGAATCAAGAATTTATGACTAATTTAATTAATATATGTATTAATTGTGTATCAAATTAGACAAAATATCAATACTTTAGATAAGATTAAATAAATTTTAAGTTCAAAAATTAGAATATTTGGGTTAAAATCAATCAAATAATTTGTCAAAAATTAATTAATCGGTTTAAATGTATCCCATCTTTAATATAGTGTACGGAAACAGAGTTTCAATTTTCAGTTATATTTATAGTTTAAAATGAGTCTCTCCTCAGAAGTCAGTCATCCTTTTGGGGACATTAATCTGTTGTTAGTTTTATTATTAGAGACAATGTTTGCTATCATAACCTAATTTGAATCTTAATTCTAAACACAATAATAGATGAAAAAGTGATTAAAATTAAGTGATTCAAAAGTATATTTATTGTTATCATTGCTATTATCATAACTTATGACTTATCAATACAATTAACCTTCACTAAGAATCAGCCAAACTTTCATTAGTAATCAAATAATAATCTTTTAATCATAAAAAAGTACATTTAATTCAGTGATAATCAATTGTTTTAAATAAATAAAAGTACCAAAAGTTCCAATAATTGGCAGCGAATCCAGAATTTCAACAGACTTTAGTGCGAATGCACTCAAGAATTATTCATTGATTCATTGGTTGCATACAATTATCATAATTCTCTGATTTTTGCATAAATATATTTTGTCAATACTTAAAATTAGCTTAAAATTAGCTAAACTATTAGTTAGACTATTAGCTAATAGTTGTCAAAATTCATATAATTATACTTTCATCAAAAAAAGGAAATATTTTTTTTTAGTGACACTGAAATTGTAATTTAATTTCATTGAATTCAATAATCAATTCTGTTCTCATTTTATTAAATTGACATTAAATGAAAATGACCATGTTCAAATGTTCAATGCTATTATGATTAATGAAAAGACCGCATACTTTCAAATATGATATTATAAATTATATTTTCCTAAAATCTTACCTCAGATTTGATGGAATTTTTGAACTTAAAATTTAGTGACAATTAATGAAATGACGAAACAATTGTCAAACAATTAATCAGAAAATAATTTAGATATTTATCACAAATTAAAAAACCACTCATTTGACGATTAGATATTGAGTGAATGCAATTCCAAGAGAGCACTACTTTTTATAACTGAAATCAATTGAGTTTTTCGTGAAAATGAATTAACTAATGGTTCGCACCGGCGCTCAAACTTACTCAACAGTCGATACTCAAAGACTATATAAGAATTGTGTCAAAATTAAGTGTTTTTTCAAAGCTTTAGATAAAAATCTGGTCAATCAAATCAAATGTTAATTTTTATATGTATTCATACTTTATTTCAGTAGTGATTAAATGAGTTTTATTTAAAAATTAATAAATCCATTAAAAGAGTGAAAACTCGTGACGTTTGGATATGCGCTGATTCGATGACGAATACCAGACATAAAATTGAATGAAAACTATACCCAAAGTATATGTAAAGTCTATTATCAGTAGTTTTTTTGCATTAAATGATACGCTTATTATATGTGTATTTATGGCTAAACTGAAGGCAAAATCGATTGATTTATGCATTTCGTAGAAGTAGTTGAATGTTCGCTCAGTTAAATGAGTCCTCACAGAAAGTCAATCGATTCTTAATATTCTGTTCAATAAAATTCTTGTCTTATCATAAGAACTCACTTTCGCTGAATTTTCAATCAATTACTTTAATCAAAATCTTAAAATTGATTTTTAAAAAAGGCTGTAAAAAACGCATTGAATATAATTTCCAAATAATTTCTATAAATATTAAGTCATTTATCAATAAAATACTGAGAAATATAAGTAAAAGCAGAATATTTAATGTTATATGAACCATTGCCAAGGTCATAGGCTCAAGGACTTATTGATTTTGTCTGCCTATACCTTAGAATCTAAGTTTTAGGATAACAGACTATAGAGTCTCCAATTTATGGATGATTTCATGTTAGAAATGATTCGCAGAAATTGATATTTAATTAAATTTATTTTCTTAATATTCATTTATTTGCGACAAAAAGTCATTTAATCAGAATATATATAAAGTATTCGGTTTATTCCAGAAAACTATTTTGAGAGACTGTTTCCATAAGAAATCGTTTATTTGAATAAAACTTTTATATGAAATTCAACAAAATATCAAATATTTAATTTTAATCTTAAGATAAAATACTCTTAATATTTAACAGAAAAATACTATTTTTATACAAAATTAAAAGGGAATCAAAATAAAAATTTATCACTTTTTTTCTCTTTAATAAATAACTTAATTCAAGATTAGATATAAAATATGAAAACTTGTAAAACTTAATTCCTTAAAAAATAATTTTAAATGAAAATCTTTAATACTATTATTGTGTGCGTCCACTCCTCTCTTGATCTTCATTAGTGAGCATATAGGCCGCCATATAATAAGTCTTTCCATTCCGGGAAATGAATTTTAGTAAAGGGTTTTGTGTTGTATTTGTTGTCGAACCGATTGAAGTATATCTGAATTCAAAAAATAAATATTTTAATAAATTTTAATAAAAGGCTTATAAAATAAGTGTTACCCCCTATCGTATAGCGAACAATAGAGCACTTCGTTTTGGCGAATGAAAGACCAAATCTGACTGTAAGACCATTTAAGTAACGGACAAATTCTCAGAAATTGAGGCCAATCAGAATCAGTCATTTGCTTTTCTTTGAGGACTATTCCTTCGGGTAAATCACTTATTCGAGTTCCCATAAAAATGGCTTTTATTGTTGTCGACTCTTTCAAGTATTGGAGCGCCCGTTTGTAATCTGGAGTACAATAAGTGATCAAATTTAAGTCATATCGGCTAACAGTTTGTCGAACAAAGTTTTCGAGTGAAGGAAACGAATCGGGAATTTCGATATAAAATGCATTTAATTTATTGTTCGGATATTTTTGAATAAAAACAGTATAAACGATATGAAGTAAAGCCGTGCAGTCTTTTCCTCCATTAAAACTAATGCAAACTTCTTCGGGTTTAAACTGTTTGAGCACTTCTGAAACCAAATCGACAGCCCTTTTAATCCATTCATTTTCTAAACTATATTTTGTCAAACAATTAGCGCTTTGAAGAGAATTTGGAGTAAAACGAGAAACGATAGAATTTGAAGGCAATAGAAAACGGAGAACGGCTTCCGCTCTATTTGTAATCGTCTCACAGCCAGAACTTAAACTAATTTCGAGCGTCGAGTCATTTAAGTGACAGATCTTGAAAACAACTGTAGGACACTCTTCCATAGTCTTCTCCACAAGAGTTTTAACAGTCTCTTCGCCACAATTCAAATACAGTGTTCGCACGAAAGACATTCTGCAAAACATTAGAAAATATAAAAATTCGAGAAATCATTGAATATATATTTAAGAATTTAAAAAAAATCAGCCGAAGAAATAACAATCATTAAATGGCGGGATATTAACAATATCTACAAATCATTAATTGTCAAATTTGTCATCACTTAAAACAATAAATATAAAACATAAGACAAAACTTACATTTAAAGGACGTGAAATAAAATCTGTAAATAAAAAAGAAAACTTTAATAAATGATATACAACTAAAAGCATTGAAATAAAGATTAATGAAAATCAGTTGAGAAAATAATCATTAAACTCATGACAGGTCTGTATTTCTCATCATTAAAAGCAAATTAAGTTTATAATTAACGAAACTCACCATTAATTTGAAAAACCCAACGAAGAAAAACCAATAAAAAGTTAATAAAATCTATAAATAAAAACAAAACTTAAAATAAAGAAATTTAACGAAAATACAATTCAAAGTAAAAGTGAATAAATCAGACGAAGAAAAGTAATCACAAAACGGCGGGATATCTATTCCACAATCATTTGTCCCTATCTTCGTTTGTCATCATATTTTAAAGACTTTAAATACAAAACTATTCTCACCTAATATTTGAGCCAAACTAATAAATATGGTCTGTAAAAGAAACCAATAAATTAGAATCATTTTAATAATGAGATCATAAAGATATCAACAAAATGTCAGATATTTATGGAACGGATTTATGTTTTCATTGTCTAATCAATTGGCAAAATCACTCATCACTTAAAAGGAGACAAAATAATAGGACTTCGAACTCACTTTTGCCAAAAGGATCTGAAAAAAGAAATACATTTTAATAAATTGTTTCAATAAAATAAAATTTTATTTATGAGAATCAGAATAATTATTGCATTTCGTATCAGTTTTATATCAAAGAGATTCCCACTTATTCTGCAATTCACTCATCATTTGCTCACAAATGGTTCAAAAGTAGTCAATACAAACCTCATATCAGTTGAGTTGAAGACAACGATGTCTTAACTAAAAATAAAGGAAAATCTCATTAAATAATAAAACAAATAATGAAATAAATAAATAAAACAAATGTAAAGTCAGATAGAGCTAATCATTAATCACTAATTCAGAGATCTTGGTGTTACTCATCATAAATATTATCAAAAATAGTTTCAATGCTTTCAATACTAACCAAAAAAAATGAGTCCAAAATTTCAAACGAAGAGAACTGAAAAGAAAAAACAACTTAAGAACAGAAATGAATAAAAATGTGGACAAAGTTATTGAATATAAGAATCAGAGGCAGATATTCTTCAATATTATTAAGTAGTAATTAATGGGAAGTTTAAACTTTGTCATCATTTTAATAGTGGCGTCTCTTTTGTTTTATTTTGTCGTCTCTAAACTTTTCGTCAATTTTCACATCAATTAAAAATTTTAGGCAAATATTTATTAATTTCTTTAATATGAGTTTAAAAGAATTAAAACAAAAGCGATGCCAACATTTTAACCTTTTAAAGGTTTAAACAATTCAAACCTACAAATAGTAGAAAAGTTTAGAAATGACTCCAAAACAGATCGGGATATAAATCTGAAAAATAATAAGTAATTTAAGAATACATTTGAGAAATAATTGAATAAAATTAGTTTCGGTGAGTTTGTCAGTTAGGGGCGAATATGTAATCACTATTCAGTTGAACTATAAAATCATCACTAAATCACTTCTAATATCAAATTAATGAAACAATACTTACGTGTCTTTAAAGCCCTCATTTGTCCATCAATTTAATGGATAAGACATCTGTTTTCTGTTCAAAAAAAATGTTTTTTATAAATTATAAAATTAAACAAAAAGTGTCGACAAAATAAAAGTTTATTAATAATCAGAACACGTGGTGTGAATATCGTCATCGTTTCACTCAAGAGTAGCAAATATTTCACATCATTTCAATATATTTAGACTTCTTTTGTCTAAATTTTCACAAAATTAATGAAATTTAATTAAAAATTACCTCAAATTGTGAAAAACGTGGCATTCATTCCAAGAAAACCAAACGACGAGAGATTTCGCTATTTTTGTAAATTTTAATTAAAATCATTTCATTTCTGATTACTATTTGAGGAAAGAGTCAATCGAGTCATTGACTCTTAATTTAGTCATTAAACTAAATTCATTTAATTTAAAATAAAATAAATTAAAATCTAAGAAAAGAATTGAACTCAAGTGAAGTGTTGGACACAAATGTGAACGCATTGACAAAAAAAGTCGTTTTATAAGGACTTCCGTTGAGTTAACACTCAGTCAAGTGATGCCCCCTTTCGGACAATTTAGGGATAATTTTTCAACTTATGGTATGAAAGTTAGCCGGGCATTTCTTTAGCTGGGATTATTGCAATTGTATGCCATCCAATGCAAACCCAGTTTAAAAATAAGTGTTTCCTTTAATCACTTGTTTTTGTAACCACTCTTTGGTTTTACTTTTGTTTAGTTTTAAGATCTTAAAACACTTGAAATAAAAGTACCTGGATATAATCTTAATCTTATCTATAGATTTTGTTTTTGTATATTTAACTCATTTTATTTATTTGTTTCTAAACTTTGAATAATTTGCAGCGAAAACCCTTTAAAATATACTAATTTATATATTTATATCGATTTTATATTATTTGAAACGAGAATTGATTCTCATTTTATTAAAATTTAATTTTTGCTTAAATTACATAAATATCTCGAAAACTTATGAATAGACTCACAAAAATTGTAAAATAAAGTTATAAACTATTTATTACTCCTTAAATATAATGAAGAAAAAAAGTAATACATAAATAATTGGATTAAAATTATTAAAATATCCTCCAAATATAGGACACAAATTAATTGTCGACAAAATATTTTATTACGAATTAAAAACAGAAAATTTAATATAAATAAAAAATAATATAAAAGTATTAAAAGTTATAATATGTTATGTATTAAAAATAAATATTATTATAATTAGCTCTTAATTACGAAAAATTAGTAAAAAGGTGTGGATCACAAGCGAGACATCTCTTATGGCATTCATTCCAACACTGATCGCAATAATTTAGATAACAATTACTGCAAACTATTCTTTGTTTTTTCGGAATACTTTCGTCACAAATAATACATTTATTTGATATGAAAACAGATATTATTTTCTGAATAATTTTAACCAAAAGTTCGCAATTATTTTCATTAATAATTCCGTAAACAAAACTATTTGTGATTTGATTCGGATTCTTAAATAACTTTTTAGTTACCAATTGATGCACTCTTTGTATTGAATACCGAAGAAAGCCTTTCCTTCTCTTCAAAGTTCTATTATAGAGAAAAAGAGTCCTTTTCTTAGCTCTGATTCGATAAAAATAGCTACAAATGACGCGACGAAATCTCAAAGAATACATTTCTATATAATTCAAAAGACAGACCACAAGAAATTTATGATAAATTTCACTAATGACTGTTTCTTCAGTTTGTTTGGGAAGGGGTAAACATTCACCAAAAGAACTTTCTTTGAATAAATGTGTCTCAAAGTTAAACGAATCGAATAATCGTTTCATTTTAGTGGCCATATATCCCATATATCCGTCACCCATTCCGCTCACATTTGGATGCATTTCATGTATTCCGTATTGAATTACATTAATTTTGGTTTCATTTCTAATCAAATCTACCAAATCATAGATTATAACATCGATTCCAATAATCAAATATATAAATACAAAAAATATAATTAACAAAATTGTTGAGATCTTTGCGTGACTTTTCTCAAACTTTGTTAGTTTATAACTGAAGGGATCCCTCAGTTCTAATCTTTCGATTCTTTTTAATGGAAGTAATGATAACTTATTCTAAAAACAAATTTAAGAAATTATTTGAAATTTAAATTAAAAGAAATACCGCTTTCATTCTTCGGGCGTCTATTTTCCTGAAGTAATTCGTGATATAATTGTTGTCATATGAAATATCAGTCAAATATTTAGTATGGTAAGATTTTGAGCTCAAGAAGACTAATATAAAAATAATCAAGTAAAGATTGTTCGTCAATTTAACTAATATAACACTATAACGTTTTGTCGATTCGGCATAACTTTCGATATCATTGACTACTTGTTTATACTTCAAAATATTAGTAATATTTGGATAATATATGTTGTGTTCAATTAATACATTTTTCACGGATAACATTTCCAGTTCTTTTGCGGTACTCATTAGTGAGGAATCATTAGAAAGGGTTTCGTTTTGATTAAAATTACAGGTATTATCCAAAAATGAATTAAACAGACGGTTATCACAAATTTTGGGCTCTATTACCCGCAGAAGTAGATCTCTAAATAGTGAAACACTTTCATCAATAAAAGATTCGAAATCAATATATTTAATAAAATTCTCACGGAATTTGGAGAGGAGTCATATGAATAAATAATCTGGCATACCAAGGCATTATTAGTTTAACCATAGTTGTATAACAATTTTTTATTTTATTTTTAAAACCATTGCCACAAATTTCTTTATTCATTCTTTGCTTAATTCGTGAGTAAGCCTTCACTTCATTCTCTTCAATCTCTTTAGTGATTCCCTCATCGGTTATCTTCTTCTTCTTATTAGAGAATACTTTTGTTTGAAAATCATTTAAAACTTCTCGATATTTCTCATCGTTTGTTTCCATAAAAGAGTTCTGTCCGGAAGCGATTCCAATCATTATCTGTTGGATCGGTTCAATAACAAGTTGTGAAGCCGACAATCCCTGATTTATGCCAACTCTTGCGCTACAATAAAACCATTTCGAGAGAACTACTGTATTGTCGATAGTATTGGTCAGCGGTTTATCAAAAAGCATTATAACAATCGTTGCGATCAAAATATTTCGAGTACTTCGACCTAAAATTCATTAAAATTTTATTAAACTTTTATTATTAATATTAAGCCTTAGTTTAAACCTATAAATGTGGGTAAAACGAGTGTAGAAATGACACGCATTTCAATCGAAACGGTAAACATTAATGTAATCAACGAAATGACAGTATATCTGATAACTCTTTCCATCTTTTCTTCAAATGTGAACCGAAAGACGATATAAGTATAGAATGCATAACCCGTTAAGAATCCGATTACTATAGAAAGTAATCGTCTAATGATTTGGTATTTCGAAGTAAATATTAAATCATAGACTAAAGGAAATGTAGTCTTCAATAATTTGTCAAATTTAGTCATTAAAGTCAAACAAATATAACTAATGGATGGAAACATTTTGTCAATTAATTTAATATTTTAAGATTTTTAACTAAAAATGTTTTGCAAATATAGAATTCAATGAATTTTAAATTCTCTTATTTTCGAAAAATTGTTTGTATTAATCGCGAGAATATTTTAAACCAAATTTAAAGTAAAAACATTTTGATTTTAAAAAATTAATATTAAATTCAATACTAAATACTCTTTTTTTCTGAAATAAATTTGAATTTAAACATTTTTTGATATTACAATCAATTCGCGCGAAATTTAAACCTTAATTGAATTTGACATAAATTTAATGTTTTCAATAAATATAAGATTAAAGTTTACTTAAATTTAAAAAAAGATTAGTTTTATAACAGTTTAAACCGACAGATATTTTTGCCTCAAATTTAATACAATTTTTATAATTTATAAAATTTATTGAATTCTGAATAACTTTGAAAAGTGACTGAATTGCCATAAAATGTGTAACTATTTGTGTGATCTTTTCTGTTGTTGTTTTGGAAAAAAGAAACGAAAAGGTCGTCATATGAGTGATGTAAAGAAGACGGCCACTACTCTTTATGGAACCAATTGGGAAACACTCATCAATAGAGTTCCGATGAGTCCCTCTCAGATCGACGACGAAATGATTAGTAGAGAAGTGATAATCGAAGAAAACCTAGATGATTTTGAATTAGTAGCTAAAGTTCTCAAAGAGAGGTATGCTTTAGTGGACAGAAATACATTGGGTTCCGGTTCTTTTGGACGGGTCTATAAAGTTGTGGATAAACAAAGCGGTCAGTTTTGTGCCGTTAAAATTATGAAACTCAGGGGAACAGAAGGCAGTGGCGGTAAAATTCCTTTAGAAATATTTAAGAACGAAGTGTTTGCTCTTCGGAAGTCTCCGCACAGAAATATCATTAAATTAATGGATCACTATTTAATTCGACCCAATTTTATTAGTCTTATGGTTATGGAGTTCGCAAATGGCGGTAATTTATTGACTCGACTTAAAGATATTCACAAACAGTCAATGCGAGGGTTTCTTGAAAAAGACAGTAAAACATATTTCGCTCAAATCTCTAATGCCATTAGTTATGTGCACTCACAAGGGGGATGCCATGGTGATCTTAAATTGGATAACTTTCTTATTGCTGTATTAGAAAATGGCAAAGAAATGATAAAAGTGACAGACTTTGGTTGTGCTCGAGTTGTGATGAGAAGTGAAAATTCAAAATTAGCCAGAATTAGAAAAGCTGCTGGAACCGTCTCTTATATGTCACCGGAACAGTTGAAAGTATTCGTTACTGTAAATATGAATTTGAAGGGAATCATCAAAAAGCCAGTCTTAAAATACGATCCTATAAAAGCCGATGTCTGGTCGTTAGGGGTTTGTCTCTATCGTATGATTTATTTCAATCATCCGTTTGATATCAAAAAAGAAACCGAAAATGAAATCAAAAAATCTGTTCCTCAAGTATTGAAAGAAATGAAGACTGGAATTGGATTTAAAGCGAATCAAATCATTAGTAGAGAATTAAATAATGATTGTAAAGATTTGATGAATTCTTTACTTCAATATCACAAAAAGAGAAGAATTACTATGAAAGAAGTTATGAAACACAATTGGCTTCAGGACTGCCCCGATTTGGACAGAATTTAAAATATTAATAATTAATTATCATTTTTTAATTATAAGTTTATATATTATATACAGAATTAGATTCAGTCAATAAAATATCGTTAAATTAACAAAATTTACAAAATCCTTACTTTAATTGTTAATAAATAATTAGAATCCAATCATTCTATTATCTCTTCTTACGGACAGACAATTGAAGAATTAGTTATAATTAATGGCAAACAAATAATGAAAACAAACGCTTATCTTTAAAAAGAGAAGAAAAGAAGTTTTAGAAATTAAATTTATATTAGTTTTAAATTAAAAGTTTTAATTTAAAACTTTTAATCGATTGAAACGTAAATCCAATACAAAAATCGTTGTCTATTAGTATTAAAGTAATTAAAAAGAAAATTATTTATTAAATATTATTAAATATGAAATAAATTTCTACTAAAAATAGAGTCCTTTTTTTAAAGAACTCTTAAATTTGACAATCAATTGAGTAAACCTGCATTTTATATATTTTTAGAAAAATTAAGAGTAAAACTAACTGCCATTCATTTAAAGATTCACTTTTCAATATTTTTTATAATTTAAAATGAAATCAAATCAAATGAATCAAATGAATGAATGAATGAATGGTTGAAAAAATCTTTAGATCTTAATCTTAACAATAATTAATAGAAATAACAAACTTTTGACACATTTTAATATCAGAATAATTTTCAGATAATATTTTAGTAAAAATATATTATTTATAGTTTTGTGAAATAGAAGTTTAATTCTGGGATAAGAAAAAGGAGTGAAAGAGTACTCTTAAGTTTCTTTTAACATCTCATGTCATGAGTCGCCGAACTCACCATTTGATACAATCAACAGAAGTTAACAATTATTTACAATAAAT
The DNA here is from genome assembly GCA_034695785.1 of Galumna obvia. NCBI lineage: Eukaryota > Metazoa > Arthropoda > Arachnida > Sarcoptiformes > Galumnidae > Galumna > Galumna obvia. Next base: position 18,980 of record JAQFZM010000566.1, read on the forward strand.
CAAAAGACTCCCACATATGAAGAGCGAAGATTTTCACTCAAATTATATTTATAGACGATTTAAATAAATATTTTTTGTCTTCAAAACAATTACTATTTTATTTGATTCTATTTTAATGAATCGATAGTTTGTTAAACAACTTTTGTCTAGAATTGGGTCATTTAATGCATCATTTTTTAAAAGAGACATAAAGTTTTGATCCCCAACTGTTGATGAGATCAATACTCGATTTAGATTTATAGTCATTCATTATATCACAATCTTTCAGTGATTGTTATAAGAAGTGGCGAACAATTAAAAAAACTTTTATTTCAATTCTATTAATCGAAATATTCATACATTTTATTAGTTGTAGTCTTCAATTGTTTTAAATCAATAAAAGTGATAGAAATGCAAACTTTTTATATAACTTTTATTTGTTTTGTGAGTTACAAATCGCTACAAATATTGGATTTATTTTCAAATAATATTTAATTTCATTTAATCAATTTTAGTTATATTCTGTATCTGCAACTGAAGAAGGGTTGGCATATTTACCGGGAAATCACAGGTCATCTCAATATTCAGCAAAATTTCAAAGAGCATTCGAAAACATTGGAACAGCTCTTAGCAATCAGGGATCCAAAAGTGTGGAGGTTCAATTTGAGTAAGTTATTTATACTTTTTATTTGTTTTAAAATAATCATATGTTTAGCGGACAGTTATATCCACAATCAGAGACTACACATATTTTAAGAGAAGACCATAAGTCATACGAAAGCGAAGAACAAAATATACGAAATCAACCAAAAAAGGAAAACGACGGACGACTCAGAGATGAAATTTGGGGTCAATTGTTTGTCAAACATGATATTCAACGGAAAAAGACTGAACCACAAGAGAAGAGACCTGAAGAAGGCTTTAATTATGAAATGCAATCAAAGATTTTGAATTTCAATGAAAAAGAAAATATTGGAAATCCTTCGGTTCATCAAAATATTAAAAACCAAGAAATAGAAAAACCTTCGGTTGAAATACCGGTCGATACGACTCCAACCGCTCTTTTTGTTATTAAAGCGCCACAACTTATAAATGGAGAAAAAGAGTGGACACTAGACTCACATAACGAACAACAATACCCTCCAGTTTTTGAAGACAATAATTCTGATTACGAGAGAAAAAATGAAAAGGAGAGTCCTTTAGAACATACTTTTATTACTAACTTTTATCCACAGAAACCAATTTTGACAAAACCTAAGATTAAGTCAATTGAAGCCAAATGTTCGAAACATGAGATAAATGTTAGGATTACTTATGATAAACCTTTTGATGGAATAATATATGCAAAGGATCATTTCAACGACCCTTTATGTCACTTCGTTGAACACCGGTCCGGACAAATGGTTTTTGAATTTACTTTAGAAATGAATCGCTGCGGAACTACTCTTATCGATGAATACGATTCCAAAGGAGAGACTGTTTTGGAAAACACTTTAATATTTCAAAATGAGGTAACGTTTCAAGAAATTTGGGATTCTGTGCGTCGATTGAGATGTGCCTGGAGTGGAGTATTCGATAAGACCGTCCAAACATCAGTTAATGTGGGAATACTTGACTCTCAAACCATAACATATAGAGGAGATTCAGTTGAAAGTGTTATGGATGTCCAATACGGACACGGACTCAATGCTGAACCCGTTCAGGGCTTTGTCCGAATTGGCGACGATTTAACACTTTCTGTATCCCTAATCGGTACCGACGCTAACAATTTTGACGTTCGGGTAAAGGACTGTATAGCACACGACGGAGACGTTAAAAATTCAGTTCAATTGACTGATGAGAGCGGATGTGTTCTTAAAAAGAAATTGTTGGGGAAATGGCAAAAACAAAGAAATATAAACGACGTTTCGATTACAACATTTTCATATATTCAGGCCTTTAAATTCCCCGAAAAAATGGAGGTTTACTTCGAGTGTAATATAGAAATCTGTAAATTTCAGTGCAGAGACTTCTGCTCTGATGGCGAAGAAGTTATGATCAGAAGTCAAACTGAGACCGAAGAACAGAGTATTAAAGTTAGAGCCAAAAGAACTCTCAATAAAATTGCAAATAAAACAAATGAAGAGAGAGTCGAACCGATTAGACTTCTTCGGGGTATTCGAGTGGTTGTCCCGAATGATATCGATTTCATTGAACCCCGAAATTTGAGTTCGATATCAGCGGACGGACTTCTCTTAGAAAAGAATAATAACGTTTGTGTTCCGATCAGTCATTTTATTTTAACAATTTTTATAGTTTTCATAATTTTAATGATTTTATCTCTTCTTTCTGTCATTCAATGCCTCAAATATTTTGATAAAAAACAAATGATTCAAAAGTCGTCTCAAATTTATCGATAAAATACTAAATTTTTAAAACTTTTATCTTAAATGTATATAATTTTTGTTTACCTTTTTTTTTGTTTTAAAAAATAAAAGTAAAATCAAGTTTTCCAAAATGTTCTAGGTACTAATAGGTACTAATAGGTACTAATAGGTACTAATAGGTAGGTCATCAATAATAGAATTAGAAGAGTTCTAGTTTTGTGGTCACGTGTTTTGTACTAATGCTTTGATTGGAGGGAAAACTCTTCCAAACATTTAATGTTTTGGTTTAACACTTATTTTGAGAGCAAATGTACGTAAAAACACGTAAACAACTCTTTTTTGATTAACAATATTTTAATTTAAATATTTTTAATATATTTAAATGAGTTATGAATTCATTAAATATGTGTCGAAATTTCAATTAGTTTTATATAAAACAAAGAATGGAAACAAAAAGTGAGACTTTTGAGCGACAAATCGATGAATTGAGTGCTCTTAAGGCCATCTTCGGTACGGATTTACTTGACTTAAGACAATCTCGTTGTGGTGACGGTCACAACAAGTGTCCCATTGAAGTGCAGATCTCACTGAAGCCAATGGTGTCAATGTCTGCACTGAATGAAGAAGTTTATGTGTCATTAGATCTTTACGTGAAATGTGGCAAAAAGTATCCAAATGTTATTCCCGATGACATTAATCTGAAGAATGTTAAGGGTTTGGCCGCTACTCTTTGTCAAGAGTTGAGGGACCGGTTGTATGAATTGGCAAAGAGTTTGAGGGGAGAAGTTATGATATTCGCTTTGGCTGAAGAGGTCCGACAATTCCTTCACTCAAATAATAGGCCTCCCGTTAAGAGTTTTTACGATCAAATGATTTCTCATAAAACAAAACTTGAAATTCAAAGAAATTTAGAGATCGAAAGAGAAATGGAAACAAACCGTAAAAAAGAAGAAATTAAAAGAAAACAATTGGAAGAAGAGTTACAGAGAAAACAATTGGCTCTTCTCCAAGAATCACGATTTAGACGCGAATCTCGTGAAGACATCGGAGATCCACTTCTTAACTATAAATTAAATGATTCCCAATGTTATCAAAACCATGAATTGGTTTCTATTTCTTTCGATTTTAATGGTTTTGAGCGACGAATCCAAAGAGGAAAATGTCTTTTTCATAATAATCTTAAACATTCCATCGAGTATTTAGGCATCGATTTATCTAATGGACAGACATATGTCATAACCGAATGGATATTAAGACTCAATAAATTCAGAAATTATTTATTAGATTCAAACGACGAAAATAATGTCGAGGAAGTTGTGAATCATATTTCGAAAATCGAAACTTTTTTCAAAACAAAACTGCAATCAATGACTCACTCGAGTCTTATTCGTTATCTTTCGATGCAGTTTTCAGTAAAATCCGATTATATTGTCGTTGATTTACTTCAAGAGTCTATAAATGGCAATTCGTTACACAGTTTAGCAAATGTTATGAAAGGGCAGCCCTTCAATACTAAACTTATTCGACACTATTCTAAGAAAATTTTAGAAATACTCAACTTTTTACATAAACAAAACTGTGGCCACGGATTCCTCAAAGAGACCAATATTTTCATTGATAACTTTACCGGTGATCTTAAAATAAGTGGATATTATTTAGAAAAACAATTTTTTGATATATATTGTGAACTGAATTCTATTGATTTAAATACAAGAAATTCTTTGAATTCAACAAATATTAGTCGAATGAAAATGAAAGACATCTTTGATTTCGGGCTTTTAGTTATTGCTATCAGTAATGACTGGAAATTCATTGAATGCTTAAATCCAAATGATTTGAAACATAGAATCAAAAGAAGTAATGTTTGTGAAGAACTCCAAAATTTTATTGAAAAATGTGTTGACAGTGAAGAGAACGGTCGGTGGTCTCCAGAGTTATTGCTTAATCATCCTTTCATTTTGTCGACAAATATTGGAGATAATTACTCAAAAAGTGTTGGAATGAAATCAAATGCTTCCAATTATAATAAAGTTGAAGAGTTGGATGAGTTTAAAAACTACGACAAAAACACTCAAAACAAAGTTTTATTGAATTCAATCGTTTCGTCGTCTCTTAATTCAAGATTAATGAATGAATTCGAAGTTTTGGATGAATTAGGAAAGGGTTAGCACTTCATTAGTCTTGGATTTAATGTCGTTTAAATTTAATTTAACTCTTTTTACTAAAAATGTTTATTTTAGGCGGTTTTGGTTATGTCTATAAAGTGAAGAACATTTTGGACGGAAGATGTTATGCACTGAAAAAGATTCTCATAAATCCTTCGAATCACTCTCTCTATGAAAAAATTAGAAGAGAAGTCAATCTTCTTTCTCGACTAAATCACGAAAATGTTGTCCGATATTTCACTTCTTGGATCGAAGTGGAAGATAATGTGGACAAAGACGAGAGTGAACTTAGTTCTACTAAAACCAGTGATATTTCAACACAAGTCAGTTCTAAAACTGATTTCAAACCTAAAGATATTAAAAAAGACGACGAAACCGATTCTTCATCTCTAGAAGATGTCGACTTTGAAGCAGAAGAAGATATCTTTGGGACATCTTTTTTAGTAACGATTCCACATAAAGTATCAAACAATTCATCTGATGATCAATACGTCATTTTTGAAGGAAGCGGTGATTCAAACGATGACTCGAAAAACACTCAAATTTCAAATAATTCGGTTAAGAATATGAATGACGAGAAACCGATTCGTCTTCGAAAGCAATATATGTATATTCAGATGGAATTATGCGAAAAAAGTACTTTAAGGGATGCCATCGATAATGGACTCCCCGGTGATACTCATAGAAAGAGAAGACTTTTTAGAGAAATAGTGGAGGGTTTGGTTCACATTCACGAACAGGGAATGATTCACAGAGATCTTAAACCTGGAAATGTATTCCTAGATGTTAATGACCAAGTTAAGATCGGCGATTTCGGTCTGGCAAAGGAAATATATTTCATTAAAGAAGACAATCATTTGGCTGAAGATAATTCTTTTAATGAAACTCAAGAATCGGATAAATTTCGATTAACCGGTAAAATTGGAACTCCTTTTTATGTGGCGCCAGAACTGACTCTTAGCGCTGATACCAATTCAAACAAAATATATTACACACAAAAAGTTGATATCTATTCGTTAGGAATAATATTTTTTGAAATGTCGTATCCCTTTCAGACACTTATGGAAAGAACTAAAGTTTTGGTCAAATTAAGACAAAAAGAAATTATTTTACCCAAAGATGTCGAACAATACTTTACTAATTCAGAAATAGAGCTCTTGAAAAGTTTATTACAACACAACTATTCATTGCGTCCGACGTCTTCAGAATTATTGACTTCTGAATGTTTGCCGGCGCCAGAAATGGAAGAAAAAGAAGAACACAATGTAATCCGAAGAGCAGTTCAGAACTCGAGAACTAAATTACATAAATATATGTTAAATGAATTGTTCCAAAAAGAAACCTCAGAAATAGAGGATTATGTGTTTGATGTCGACGACCAACAATTCAGTTCTTCCGTTCAATCGAATAACAGTTCGTTTTCTTTTTACGCCAAACAAAGAGTCTTTCAATACGTTTACTTAACACTGGAGTCAATAATGCAAAGCCATTGTGGAGTTTACCTCTCATTACCAACTCTTGTGCCAAAACATTCCATTCAGAGGTTTGCTGTAAATGATGTCTATTATGTTATTGACAACAACGGATCTATAGTCTCATTGCCTCATGACTTGCGGGTACCGTTTGCTCGATATATTGCACGAAACAAAATCTCTTACTTTAGGAGATATTCGATTGAAAAGGTTTATCGTCAGCGAAGAGTTATGGGATATCATCCCAAAGAATTATGGGAATGTGCTTTCGATATCGTCACTCCTAAACAAAACCCATCGACTCATATACTGCCGGACACCGAAATATTAAGTGTCTTATGTCATGTCATCAATCAATTCCCTGCACTTAACTCATCAAAACTAACACTAAAAGTAAATCACATTCAACTAATTAAAGCTATTCTCAATTATTGCGATATTTCTGAAGAATCACATAATGAAGTGATTCGACGCATCGGTGAATGTAATTCTATTAAAGTCACACAAAATCTCGTAAAACACTCGATTGACTGCAATGTGATCTCTTCTAACTCATGTCTGGCGCTCAGAATTTTAGATCAAAGAAAGAAAATATTAGAGAAATGTATCGAAGAATCAAAAGTGAATTCTGTTTTGCAATTACTAGACTTAGAACAGGACTCCGTTAAAAAACTCTTATCTAATATTAAAAATCATATGAGAAAAAAGGGCGCAAAACAACAGAACGCACTCGAAGTGGCAAAAAAAGCCCTCAAAGAATTGGATCATATTTTGAATTTCGCAGAAAAATTGGGAAATTTGTGTAAATATTCGATTAGAATATCGCCTTCTTTTGTAATGAGTGGTTCGTCTTCTATAATGTATTCGGGATTTATCTTTCAATTGGACCGCGAAATCAAACACAAGAAATCTTCTCAAAGACAAATATCGAGTGTTTTAGCGGTCGGCGGAAGATATGATGAACTTATCAATAGTTTTGATATAATTAAGAAAAATGATAAAAGATTTCAACCAAAAGGAGCGGTCGGTTTAAGTATTGAATTCGAGAAAATTATGAAAATAGTTTCGGACGAAGAAAATAAAAACAAAATAGTTTTCGGCGAAACAATAGATGTTGTCGTCTGTTCTCTAACTAATGAAAACTCGGATTTAATACTTAAAGAGTTGTGTTCAGTCACTAAAGAATTCTGGGATTTCGGTCTAAAAGTGTTTTGTTTTCCCGAAGATTTACCCAAAAATATCGACGAATTACACGCCTTTTGTCTAGAAAATAGTGTCCACTACTCTATTGTTTTAAAAGAAAGTTCTGATTCAAATCAATCGAATTTTATGTCTTTAACCGCAAAACTCTTCGCTTATGAAAAGGAAAGATCTATCGATAAAAAGGCCGGAAATGTTTCCGATGTCGTCGAATATGTTATTCGAAGCATTACTTCAATGAAGAGTGAGTCAAATAATTTTATAAATTATGGTTCGGATCAGTTTACTATCACAAGAAGTGACAGCAATAAAATGATTGGCAATCAGTTGACTTTCAGTAGTGATCCTAATTATAGTCAGTCGTCGGCCATCGCTTCAAATATTAGAGTGACTTTCATTTGTGATCGAATGCAGGGCTTAAATAAGAAAAGATATGAATATAATATAATTAGTCATCTCTCAAATGCTCTCAATTTTATCGCTAATAATACTATTATTGAAGTGATTGCAGTCGATCTTCCCTTTAATGTTTTGAAAACAATTTCCGCTGAATTAGAATTTGATGGAAATGAAGGCAAAACTAATTGGGAAAAGAATAAGTTTTCAGTAATGGATAAACACTCCCGTCATCGCAAACATATCTCAGAAGTGGTCGACGCTATCTTTGACATCAAAATTGAGAAAAAGTGTCCCATTCTTTGTATAATAAGTATAACAGATAACATGAAATTCAAGATTTTAGGTTAATTACAAAATGATAATCTCTTTTTCATTTGCTTTTATCTCTGAGTAAGTACTAAAAGAGATGAACACTTGATTTCAGGGTTATCTTCAAAAGTCTTCCATCACTGGCCTTAACTCAGTTATAACTTATAACTCGACTTTTATTTACAAATATATATATTTTCTATTGTTATCTAAATATTTTTGAGTTAATAAATGTATATAACTATCAATTTATTTGTTTTCAATTTTTTCTAATTTGGTTTTTTTTTCTATAATTCATTCATTATTTTAAGTATTATTTTTCAAAATAAAAATTTAAAAAAATATATTTAATTCGATTCAAAATTGAATGAATTTTTTTAAAATTAAATATTTATTCTGAAATCAAATGATTGCATAAATTATTTCGATTTGTTCTTAAGAAGTGTTCAATTTTAAACCGAATTATTGAAAAGTTGTAAGAATAAATTAAATTAATATACATGTTAATAATATACAAATTAATATATGTATAATAATTTATTATAAATAAATTATTAAAAATATTATTAATAAATTATATATTTTATTATAAATTATCTTTTGATGTATTAATAAAAAAATATGATTTAATTAGAAATTATTCAATTAATCGCTAAAAGTCTTAATTCTGTTTTTCAGTTGTTGTTGAGCCGACTAATAACTGAGTCATTTAATATTTAATGATAATTAAAATAATTGGTGTTAAGTATCTAAGAGTACATCGAATGTCATTCAAAAAAAGTGATGATTAGATTATAAAACACTTAAAATTTCTGTATTCAAGTGATGTACACATCGTTAGGAATCAAAATAAGTTCAATAATTTAAGTGACTTCGAATGACTTCGAATTTATTTTTATTTGAAATGAATTTTCATGACTCGATGTTAATAATAATCTTGTTCACTTCTTTATTCCATTTGATTTCATCCACTTATCCTAAATGTATGTCATTTCACATCTTTTTTTTTAAAAAAATGTGAGTTTTTATAAGAAATTTGTGTAAAATATATGATATTATCGTTAAATAATAGATTATATCAGCGATTATTGCGGAGAATTTAAAGGATCCAATTTAAATTTGTCACCGAATGGGAGGTCTTCTGTGGCTTTACTTAAATTGAAAAGAGAGACCTATAAACCAAATCTTGACTGCAATGTAACGATAAAAGCGCCCAATAATTATGGAATCATAGCTTATGTCAAACGAATAAAACTCAGGAAATTTCGGTCATATGAAGACTCTCTCGAAGTTATATCCGATAATAATATGACTTCTTTTAAATGGTTGGGAAATAATGAGGAAATCACTCCTAAAGTTAATATCGTCTCCAATTCAAACAGAGGACAGATTTATGTTATCTTCAAATCAGAGAATTTTCTTTTTTCACTTTCGAGTAAAGGATTTAAAATAGTTTTGACTACTTTTACGCGTAAGTTATTATCAATACTTCATTAATCACTTTAATCACTATCTTATCGATAATCTCAAAAAAATATTTCCTTTAAGTTAACAACAAAGGAATTTGTGGTCAAAACTCTTCCTTCACTTTTAACTGTAATAACAAATTGTGTATAAATGAAATGTTAGGTATTTTTATTACACTTCTATTCAATTATTTTTAATACACTTTATTTGATAGAATGCGATGGAATCAATAATTGCATCAATTATTTTGATGAACAGAATTGCAGTAAATTTATATAAAATTATGTTTTAATTCAATTAATAAAAGTGTATTCTGTGTGACCTCTCAGGCGCTGCTTCTGAAACAATGATCGGACCCATAGTTTTTGGTGTTACTATTCTAGTGATGGTTGTCCTCATAATTCTATTTATTTTCAAAACTGATAAAAAGAAACGCGAAGATATGGCGCGAAGATTTTCTAAGGCCTGTATTAATGGCGGACGAAGACTATCGACAATATTTTCAAGCGATAGATTAGAGCGAAGACATGTACCGACTTTAGGACTTCGCACTCATTATAATAACGAACAAAATATGTACAGAAGTGTTCCTATTATTTATGAGTTAAACGAAGAGAAACTAAAAGACAATTCTAGCGCTTCCGGTACTGATATTACAAATTATTCGACCGAAAGATCCAAAGATAGGAATATAATGAATGAAACCAAATGTCAATCGACTGAAAATATATGAAATTATAAGTCAATGAAACTTATGATTACTTTTTTTTGTAAAGAAAAAACAAATCTCGAAATACTTCTATTTTAAGAAATGATTTCATTCACACTTAAGTTGTTTTTCTCATAAACTTTCGAAGTCTTTAAACTTTACTTTTATTAAAATAAAATATTATTAGTTTTTGTGGTAAAAAAATCTTTACCTAATTTTTAGCCTTTTTTACGAAAATTACATTTAAATCATAATTTGTAATAAAATAATTAAAGAATAACTGACTCTAAGGAACAAAAAAAAGAATTTTAAATAACTTTTGGTTTAATAAAAAACTATAATTAACTAAAGTTTAGTTACTAAACATGAAAGTTTAGTGCTCTCTCTCTCTCTCTCTCTCTCTCTCTCTCTCTCT
>JAQFZM010000567.1:0-29436 GCA_034695785.1 Galumna obvia
AGCTAGCTTAAAAAATAAGAAAGTTAAGAGGGGGTATAGCTTTTTATTGCATTTTTGTACTACAATTTTTCGTGCCTTGGGGGTACCCCTATACCCCCCTCGTGGCCATCAGTGATTTAAGAGTTAAAATATACAATAAATAATATTTTACAGTTTTAATTAAATATTACAATTTTATTAAAAGAATTTTTAAAAATAATATTCAAATTTTGTAATAAATTTTTTTTAATGTTTTTATATAAAAATAATTATTGTCTGTTTTGTAAGGATCATTAGAAAAATATTTAAATAATTTATTAAATTTTAAGAAACGAGCAAGATTAGATATTGGATGAGCTATAAAACTATTCTTTTGAAATCAATTCTAAAGTTTAGAATCTAAACAATAGAAAAATAAACTTATTTTAGAATATTTAAAAAACTGAGACTTTGAATCTAATAAACTAATATTAACTTATATTTAACTATTTATAAAATTTAATTATATGTAAATAACCTAGACTAAAATTTTGTGATTTAAAAAAAGAAAACTTAAGTTTAATTATCATGATGAATTAAAATCAGATTCGTTTCCGTAAACTATTATTTAGTTTTATTTATTGTATTTCTTATTTACAAAATTCAAAATCTTTTAAATTACAGTTTTTAATATAAAATCAATACATTAGAAATGTTTTGAATAGATTTAAGTTAATATTACTAAAAGATTATGTAAATTAGATTTTTGTTAGAAATCAACGATTCATTAACTCTTTAATGAGAATTAGATAATATTATAATCAAAAGTTGAAAAAGAAATTACATTTTTCTCATTATTCACAACAAAACACAACGAAATAAATACTTAAAGTTTCAGATTATTTGGTGAAACCATTTTCTAATCACTTATAATTAGAATATGAAAAAACAATCTAGATTAAATTTGCATTATTTCACACACGTTTCTAAGGTAATTAAACATAATTACATATCAATAATTGATAAAAATGGTCTAGTACAAACACGTGATATTTTCTTTATAACTTTTCTTTATATTTTTATTTTCTTTATTCTCTATTTTATAACTAATCTCATAATAATCTATGAAAATTCACAAAAATCTTAATAGATTACTCTAAAAGTGAACATGAATGCATTATTCACCAAGATTCATTAATATGTGCAATCACTTCTTAATGAAAGCATGAAATATATATGAATTAGCTTGATTATTTTTTTAAATGATTTGAAAAATGGATGAAAACATCCACTAATTGGAGAACAAAAGTTCCGAAATGTGATCCAAAATATTTAATATTTTATGAGTCACTGATTTCTAATTCAAATTAAAGTTCCGCTAATTTGAACAATAATTTAGTGAATTAGCCATTCATTTGACTGAATCCCTGATAATTAACCTCAAAATCCGATCAAAAAGATATGAAAATTCATTTTTCATAAAATTTAAATTAAATTAATATTCAAAAACTGTAGAAAATATCTGAAGAAAATGTTTGCGAAGTTTTTACTCTCGATTTCAGTTATTTGTGTTTTAGATTATCTGAGGAGTGGACACATATTTAGTGTGAAGTCTGGTTTCATTCAACCGTCCACTCCTTCGTGTAGACCAACTTATTATCCGTCTCCATGTCCAGCGCCACAACCACAGCCCTGTCCCGCTCCCCCTCCAATTACTTGTCCAGCACCTCCTCCAGTTACCTGTCCCGTTACTCACCCTGCTCCATGTCCTATATTTCCACCACCATTACCTTGCCCAGTACCTCCACCAGTGTCATGTCCTGCACCTCCACCACTAATCTGTCCGGCGCCTCAACCAGTGCCATGTCCTGCACCACCACCACCATTACCTTGTCCAATACCTCCACCATTGATATGTCCGTCACCCCCTCCACCACTTCCCTGTCCAGTTCCTCGACAAGTAACATGTCCAGCTCCTCCTCCACCATTACCTTGCCCAGTCCCTCCACCAGTGACATGTCCAGCACCTTACCCACCCCTTCCTTGCCCAGTGCCACAACCAGTGAGCTGTCCATCTCCACCAGCAAAACAACAACCACAACCAATATATGTGCAAGTTCCAGCACCTGTTCCTATACCACCCCCTCCAGCTCTGAAGCCGCCACCGGTGACATCAGCGCCACAATCACAGCCTCCACCACAAAAAGTTTGGATTATACCGGCCTCGAGTGGAGTATCCGCTCAAATTCCAGCACCAAAACAATCACCAGTTGTGGTTTGGGCATCACCTCAGCAAGGTAATATTTATAAATTGAGGACAATTCACTGATTCTGTCCTAAACAAAGGTCCGGCGCCGGCCCCTCAAGTCTGGACTATTGGCTGGTAATTAAAGATATCATTTCATTGAAATAAAGTATTTATTTATATCTGATATAAACGTCAATCAATTAAAAGAGTTTAAGATTTGTGTTAGAAATGAAAGAATTTCACTAAAATATAGTCAATACCTCGAAGTACTGCTCTTGCAATTAACCGATGATAAGATAACTTTATGTAAAATTGAAACTTTTATTTTAAATACAACCAGTACATCCTAACGGATAAATTATTATCATGATACTTTATTATTCAAAGTTATGCAATTACATTGTATATACTAGTTAACATACCCAAGTATGTTTTAAATTTGAATTAATATTATTTATAAAAATTATCTTGGTTATACATATATTTTTAAATAAACTTATTTTGAAAACTTCGTTATCAACACTTGAGGTAAATGTCATGATTTAATCAAAAGAGAAAGACCTCACACCTGGAATTCCTTCATCGAAAAGGATATGAAGGGATAGAGAAGTGTTTGTTTTGAGCCCTTTCTAGTTATCACTGAATTCAATGCCAGATAAAAGTCGATAAAACCAATCAGTCATACGATTGTATTCTTCAATTGTGAGCCAACAGTCAAAGAGAACAGTTATCCCAAAACAAACCAAAACCAAAGATGAAATACATCGCACTTCTTCTGGTGTTGTCTTCAGTGGCCTTTTCTCAGCTGATTATCGATGAAAACGATGAGTTCGGCAAAAAGTTAATTGCCAAGATGATGGTCGCCATTAATGCTCACGAAGAAGTGAAACACGAAAAATTGGAATTCGTTACTGTTGTCAACACTCTTGGTCATGATGGAAAGTACACCGCATACCTTGCTCTTAAGAACCATGAAGGCGTATGTCTATTTTATTGATATTCCTTTGATTAGATGAACAAGCTTAATTTTTTATACTTTTATTTTTTTTTAGAAACAATTCTCTTGCACATGCCAGCTTTTGGCGCATGGTAAAGATAACTTCGAAGTCGGACTTGTCATCTGTTCAAATGACCAAGAAAAGACTACCGTTGCATAATCATTGTTTCTTAAATAATCTATCTAATTTAAATTTAATTAAAATATTTTTGTAAAAACTTAAAACTATTGACTTATCCATAAAATTTTATTGAATAAATTTACCAAGTTTGAATTTTTGTCTATTAAATTTATAAAATAAAATTACATTGATAAAGTAATATCCCAAGATTAGAAACTTTAAAAATGTATAAATCATTTGAATTTTGAAAATTAATAAAAATTACAGATTTTAGTATAAAAAAATTCTAAGAACTAATTTAAAAATATTTTAATAATAATAATTTATTATTTTATAATATAAAAGTTATATTATTTTAAAGAAAGTTTTATAATAAATAAGCCATAAATAAGTAATAAATAAGCATGGTTATTTTACTTCTTTTATATTCAAATTCCATATAAAATTTGTTGAAAAGAAAATAATTAAGAAATAAATTTTTTGGTTATTTTATTGGAGTATAAAAATATAAATAAATAAAGATTTTAATAAATCCATGGATTTCCTGAAAATAAGCGCATAATTACCGGTTATTAATAAAAAGTCTCAATTCATGAGTAATAGAGCGGTAGATATGAGACTCAAGATATGAGACGAGGGATGTATTGAAAAATAAATCAGATATTAAATTGTTTTCACTCATTTCGATATGAATTTTAAATCAGTGGACAAATCTTTAGTGCTTACCATCGCTTTCATCGTAGATCTGGTCATAAGTGGCGGTTGGGGTCCGCCATCAAAGAAGGTAATAGTGATCCAACAGCCGTCACAGCCCTGTAAACCGAAAGTGATTGTCATACCCAAAGTGAGGTACGTTTCTGTGCCGGGACCTAAACCACAAGAAAAGGTGATTGTAGTGAAAGGACCGCCACAAAAGCCTAAAGTGATCGTGGTTCAACAGCCATCCCCGCCCCCACCTCCCGCTAAAACCATTGTTGTGAGACAACCACCAATTCCAGCGCCACCGGCCAAAGTCATTATTGTCAAGCAAAATGTCCCAGTTCCAGTACCTGTACCGGCACCAGCACCCAAATCTCAAGTTATTGTGGTAGAGGCTCCAGCACCTTCTAAGGGATGGTAATTGACATTATTAACACAACATTTTATATTTGTTTAAAATATTTGTTTATAGATTATATAATTAATGTTAATTAGCTAGAATAAACCTTGTTACATTGGATTATTATGGGTTTCAAAATATTTTAAATGTTCTCATTGTATAGTTTCTTAATAAAATGTATTAGTAAAACAAACATGTTCACTTTAGAGCAAAGCCACACTAACGAGTCGTGATCGTATAGTGGTTAGTACCTTGCGTTGTGGCCGCAATAACCCAGGTTCGAATCCTGGTCACGACACAGTTTTTTTGTGATTTATTAGTTGTTCTTGGTAATTTTCAATATATTAAATTAATAATAAATATTAATAAAATATTTTCCATAAAATAAATATTTTTTTTCTATTTTTTATTGTTTTATGAAAAGTTCAAAGATTTATTGAAAGCCTTTATTTGAAAAGTCAGTGAAATATAAAATAATAAAAAAATATTATAGATATTAAATAATAATAAAATCTTTAAAAACATGAAAAGTTCATTTGAATGCATTGCACTCTTTATTCAAACCCTTTCTTTCTTTTGAATGACTTCCTCTTTAAGATCTAATTCACAATTTATTGAAACAATGATTTCTTGAAACCCATTCTAAGTATTCATCGATTCGTAAAACATTGAATTCAAAAGAGAAATGTCTCTTAAATTACAATTCATTTGAAAAAAAGTAAAGCAATGAATTGGTTATTATATGTGGAGATCGCAATCATTATAGTCCTCACCCGACACATACTCTCAGAAGACGAGATAGAGGAGAGGTCGTGGAAATTTGGCAAGTTCAGTAAGAAGCCAAAGGTTGTGTTTGTACCTGTGCCTTATAAAGTGCCGTCTAAGCCCCAGTTCATTTTTGCTCCTGCACCAAAAGTCAGTTGTCCACCAAAGATCATAACAATACCGAAGACAGAGTATGTGACTGTCCCACAACCAGCCGGTCAGCCCAAAGTAGTTATGATACCCTCACCTCCTGTACCGCCTAAAGTGGTTTTCGTAAAGTCTCCTCCGGGACCCATACCTCCACCAAAAGTGATTGTAATTCCGGGTCCGCCGTCGCCAACACTTCCACCTCAAGTTATCATACAAAAAGTACCCGTACCAGTTCCAGTACCTGTACCGGCACCTAAAGGATGGCGTAAATAAAATTCTAATCAATTAATTAATTATTAATATTTTTAATAATTGTCTCATAAAAACCTTTTGATATAATATTTAAAATAAATTATATATATTTTTATATATTTGTATCAACACAATTGCATGACCTTGCTCACTTGAAAAACTTGTCAATTTACTTAAAAATAAACTATAAAATAAAATGAGATAAAAAAAATTCTAAGAAAAAATACTTGAATCACATATAAACTAAACTTTCATAGTTTGATAAAATTCTATATCTATTTTTATCACAAAATATTATACTTCGATAATAAATAACTCATATTATTGTAATAATTAAGTGAAAACCCATGTGTTGTGCTTTTCAGTATCGGTGCTGATGTCAGAGCCATCAGAAATAAAATCACCCATAAATTAATGATAAGAATAATAAAACTAAAAGTTAAAAGAGTTGTTATATTCAGTGATAATGCATTTCATAACAAATGGTTTAATACACGTTTCCATTATTTTTCATAAAAATAGAATAATTGAAATAATTTCTCTAAAAATATGAATACCTCGACATTTATATTAATAATAGTATTTATACAAATTTATACCTGTGCTGAGTGTCCACCAAAAAAGTTGGTCTACCCGTGCGAATGCAGTAATGATCTGATATTTTGTGGTCACTTTCAGACAATTTCATTGAAAAATATATTTCAAACAATTAGTAAATATTTAAATAAAGACAACAAAAGTTATCTAATTCTCGATCTGAACAACATTTCCATCTCAACCCTCGACGACAATGTCTTTAGTGGACTACAATTTAAGAGAATATTTCTTAGAAACCTGAGCCGACTCTCACGGATAGCGTACAATGCCTTCAATGGTACTCAACAATATGTAGAAGAGCTTACCATCGAAGGAGACAATCAATTACTCACTGAAGAGAATTTCAAACAATTTTCCTCAACTATTAAGAGTTTAGTCAATTTAGAAGTACTTTATATGGATGCCTATCATATGACTACATTTCCTTTCAATGCCTTCTCAAACGCAAAACTATTAGACTTTGACTTAAACTTTAATCGAGTAAAAAATGGTTCCCTTAAGACAATAGAAAACTTTGCATTTTATCGACAAAACCTATTGAATACTATAGACGTTACTAATCAAGAGTTGAGTTTCATTGAGAAAAATGCCTTCACTTTTGAAAATGACTCGAATAAAACTCTAAATATTTTCCTCGATCACAATAGACTGAACTCATCAAGTTTTGAGAATGGTCTTTTTAATTTTACAAATCGTGTTCTCAATTTGTTTTTAAGAGACAATCAAATTGAATACTTAGACGAAGGAATATTCGGACCACTTCTCATTGCAAACCCTGAGAACAGGATTGACGTATCGGATAACCCTCTAGTCTTTGACTGTCGTATGTATTGGATGGTCAATAATAAAGAGATTTCTCTCTTTCGTCAGATCTTAGGCGGAGAGACAACCGATGGAAAACATTTAATATTCTTAGACTCAACTCATTTTAGTGAATGTCATCGATTATAGCCTTTTATTTAAATTATTATATCAAAATTCAAATTCATTTTATGATTATTTTATAATTATTAATATTTTAATACAATTTTATAAATAAATAATTCCTTTATTCTTATATTAAAATTATTTACAAAAAAAATTAATTTATTGACATTTATTTCAAAGAAGAGCTCAAGTATTTTATATTTTTATAACAATTGAAAATTAATTTTGTTTTAAATTCAAAATATATTAAATATAGAATTGATAGTCAAACAAAAATTTATTGGAGCAAGTACAAAAGTCTGCTTATGGACAGTATGCATAACATTACATAAAAACTATAAATAAGTTACAGAATTGCATTCAATTAATAATAGGAAAAGATTACAAATTAAAGAGGATGTATGACAAATACATATTTGATCAAGATAACTTATTTATAAATTGTGAATAAACTCTATATTTAGTTAATATGATTGGAATTAACCTGATTATGATTTTGTGTGAAATACTTTAACTTTACTAAAACCCAATTCCAAGATTTTATTTCTATAAACCAATTGATTATATCCTTAGCACTGATTCCAAACCATAGACCCAATAGTCCTCCAATTGATGATAAGTAGTCAGTGAATGACATAACAAACATTTCTTTGTATTCTAACATCGGTTGAGTTGAGTCCCAAATCAAACGGGTTTTCGAAATTTTTTTGTTTAATTTAAGCCAAAAGTCGTTACCAACAAATGAGTCCGTTTCCAGAACTTCATAGGAATAGTCGACAGTCGAGCAATCGATGGGACACAAAGACAGACATTTTTGATTAATTTTCCTTTTTCTTCGAAATACTTCGAACTCTAAATAATTTTTATATAAACAATGATTTATTTGATCCAACTTTTGGTTCGACTCTAAATCTAATTCACTGATAGAATCGTCGATAAAAATGGGATCACATTTGAGGCGATGTCTCGAATAACTAATAAGACATCTTCTGTAACATTGGGTTTGAGAACTGGCATTAAATGGTTGGTCAGTATTCGAGTAATAATGACTGCATATACTAAACGGCGGCTCCACATATGAGCGCAAAATCTTTGTTACGATAAGACTATTATTAAATGACAGAAATTTTATCTCTTTATCACTCAAATCATTTACATTTAAGACAGACTTTGAATGTAATAGAATATTGTGAAATAAGTATTCTTTATATGCTTGACCAAGATGCAAGATTTCTTGGAATATTCCAAGTTTATTATAAATATTCCCATTTAATTGAAAAGTAAAGAAATAAAACATTTCTCCAGAATCGAGAATAAATGAACCAAAATATGTGTTCAAAGTTTGATCTTTTAAAAACTTGAATTTTAAATTAGACTTTTTCTTCATTATATTAGTCTTATTGAATAATTTCAGCAAGATACTTTTTCTACAATTAAGCAAGTAATATTTTGTAAAAGTATCTTTATTTTTAAAATCATGATATCTATGATAGCTACAATTACTTTGTTCAAGCTCAAATCCTAAATTATATTTTTTATTTAATAACTCATAATTTAATTTCATGTCATTGAATGTGAATGTAATAAATGGATAATTAAAGTCATTTTCATTACTCTTCACATTAATTCTTGTGATTGTATTGAAGGCTAAGAAATCGTTTGTAATTCCAATTAATTGAAATAATAATAATATTGTCAGACATATGAATATCATTAACTGTTGATATAAACAGTAAAAAATATATTTAATTTTATAAAAAAAAATTAATTAAAATTAATTATATTAAATATAATTTACTAAATAAAACAAAATGGACTCACATTTAAACTTGTCTTTAAAATTCTTAAAAAGCAATTTTTATTCATTGAATTCTTCAAATAATCAATAAATTTGTTTAATTTCAGAACTAAACTGAAAACCATAAAAATGAGTTCAATAAATTTATTAAATGTTGTTCCATGCCATGTGTTGATTAAATTGATTAAGGCAATTATAAGTTGTAATAAAGTCATTTTAACAAGATAATTTATTGTTACATAATATGGTTCGTTAAAATAAGTTTCAAATTTGCTAAAAACAGTTTTACCATGTTGAATATGTGGTAAGAATATTGTTTCAAAACAACTCTGAGGACATTTTTTATCACATTTTTGTAATATTCTTTCATTCAAACTGATTATTAAAGAGTCATAAAAATTACCATGACAAAATGTATATTCAAAATTCTTTCGAACAAATTCTGGGTTCAGATATTGAGAGTAATTGTTAAAATCAATTGTGAAAAGACTGTTATAATAGGGAATACATCTTATTTGGGAATTCATATATTCGTTAAAATAGCATTCATTCAGACATTGAGTTTTGTTTCCATAAACACAATTTGTGTCATAAGGTTTGGGAAGTCTTTTGAATTCATAGCGACTAAATTTGATTACATGAAAATATTTGTCGAATCTTTGACTCAAACGAGTCATCTCTGATGTTAAGACAGGCATTGAATCCAAAGAATGAAATAATATTTTATATCCGAAATAATTTAATTCGAAATTTAATTCGTAGGGATGTATAAATTGCTCTAACATTAAGAATATGTACTTATCATGGGTAATCTGACCAGGTTTATATCTCATTGAATAGGTAAAACATTGACCAAAAGGCGTCATGGATGCATAATTTCTACAATGATCATAATTACCATGCGTATTTTTGCAGACAAGTAATCCATCAAATATTTTAAAGTCATTAATTGTGGGATCATAACCGGATAAAATTATATCATGGTTAGTCTTCAATTTATTATTATATTGTCCCACATTTTCTGAATTTAATAGAGAATTAACTTGATTATATAATGAACTATTAGGTTTAAATGATTCTCTATTAAGAAAAAGAAGTGATTTTAAAATATATTCTAAACTGTTGTTAGTCTTAAAGAATAACTCATTCTTCAATTGAAAACGCTTTAAGTCTATATATTTAATATTATTTTTGTTAAAAATAATTTTATCGAATAAATACTCGAAACAGACGGTAACCGAAGGAAAGAGTGAAACCGGAATATGATTTTCAGAATTTCTGATGGGTTTAAGTTCGACATCGATTTGAGTATCAAATTTAAGATAGGCTTCAATTAAATCCAAGATCTGTATTATAAGAATTGGTAGAGTTAACAAGGCAATTAATGCTCTTAAGTTGAAATTTCTTAACTTGATTAATCCACTTTTCATTACAGAAAAGAAAAGAATAATTGACTTAACAATGAAATTATTTTGGATTAATTTCTTAAGGAATGTAAAGATTGCGGTTATTTTCAATTTAATTACTAAATAATTGAAAAATAATTTAAGAGCAGAACTGATATCCATAAAAGAGAGTCCAAACCATAGACCAAATAAACCACAAATGTTTGAGAGATATATCGCGAAAGTAAACTCTTGTTCAGATATATAGTGAAATACATTCGAATACTTATATTTTATAGATATTACTGAATCCGACTCTATATTATAGTTACGATTGTTTAAAGTCATAGAATAGTATTCTTGAAAACAGTCTCTATAGCATGAGTTACGACACTTTTCTTCAAATTCATAATCAAAAGTATTATTTATAGGTTTCATTGTATCACAAACTTGTGTTATGCTTTGACTCGAATTAATTAGAATAAAATTTTCATCAATAAAAGGATTAGGAATACATTCTTGTTTTGCAAGAATATTTTCAATGCACGACTGAAAGCATTTGTAATAATTATCACTCGATTCTAAAAATAAACATTTTAAAAAAAATATATTAATATATTCTATTAATATATAAATAAAGAAAAGAATTGATATAATATTAACTTTTATAATTCAATGCATACCATATTTGACGCATTTTTCCATATAAGGCGCCGAAAGATAGTCTACGGATGTCTTTCGGAAATTTAATTCTGCGTTTAAACCATTTCTAAAAGTCTTGAGTTTTGTTTGTTTTTCTGCAATGAATGGACGCCTTTTTTCGTTGACAAATATATAGAAATAAATGTCATTTTGTTTGGCACTATTTTTCATTCAATTTTGTTGCTTTTCATAACTTATTGTAAACTCAATGAAATCATTGTCTCTGAGAAAAATATTGTAATTTTTGGCGAAAAAAGTATAACAAATTCCAAATTCGTTTCCATATATACTCAACAAAACTTCAAACTCTTGTAAACAGTTATTAAAAAGAATGACATTTGATTGAAACGACCCATTCTTGAAATGAAGTTTTGCCGAACATTTGAATAACTCTATGGGACTAATCGTCAAACTTTTCATTTCATCGAAATTGAATTCTTGAAGAATTTTGCTCTCAAATGGTCTCAAGAATTTTCTCAATAATTGTTCAGGGTCTTTCTTATTATACTCAGAAGAAATCTTTAACTTATGATAATATTCTGTTAAATCGAAAAATTTAATGATTTTTATTTTATCAAAAAAGACATTTCTTTCGGTACAGAAACTAATCGCTGGTAAATCAAAATTGTATTTATTATCGGAAACAATGAGTTTATAAATATAGGGATAACTAAAGTAGTCAATAGTAACTGATATTACTGAACAAATTAAGAGAATAAATAACAAAAGTTTTGCGATTAACTTAAAGTAACTTTTAGTGAATAAAATCATTTTCTTTAAGATATAATTAATTAATGAATAGAAAACAGTTATGAATATAAATAGATTACAAAATATAATTACAAAATTGTTTCTCAATTTTTAAATAAAATTAGATATAAATTTAAACTTATCCCTGATATTCGCCATTTGTATTATTCTTTACAAGAGCACAATTAATACAAAGTAATCTTTCAATATTCATATCTATTGTTATTACATTTTTGTTTCACCAAGCAACATTTGGAAACTTATAATCGAAATAAATTAATTTTCATAGATTTAAATATAAGTTTAATAAATATATTGCAAAATATTAATTAAAATAATCAATAAATATCACCGAGGAAACATTTCTATTGTTTTGATATTTATTCTGTAAATTAATTTCTGTTATAAGTGTTTATTTATTATTGAAATTAATAAAAGAAATTATAAGTAAAGAAAAATAATTATAATTAAATTTAAAACTAATTTATTTTTATATAAATTTAAGTAAAATATTTAAAATGATTGCAATAATATTAGAAAATAATTATCTATAATTAAAATAAAAAAAACTTATCTTTAAACTAAATTGTCAATTTACTGAAGGAATTTTTATTTTCAATTATTTTATTTTAATTATTTGTTCAGACAATTACAGCAAATGTTTAAATAATATTTTATAAATATTTTTAAATAACATAACAACTTTTATTATCCTATGACCATGCTTAATTTTCAAATGGACCTTTATCAATAATTTCTAAAAATTCAGATCTAAAACTAAATTATACCTCAACTATATTTAATTTTAAAAGTATTTCAATAAATATTATATTTAATAGAAAAATATAATAGAAATTAATTAAAACACTTTAACTTATATCATATTTTATATGAGGTACTAATATTCCAAGATATCTTTATTAATAATTATTATATGATCATGCTAAATAAAAATTGTCTAAATATTCACAGGTGATAGTACTAGAATTAATTAATTATGCTCTGAATAAAAGATACAAATAAACAAAAAGGTATTCAATACAATAAAATGTATTTTATAAGAAATTCCTATTATATAAGTCACGCAATAATATAATTATAAAACTTTTTCGATATAAATAATAATAAGTTTTTTATTCAAATCTGAAAAAAAAACACAAAAAAGTAATAAAATTTTTTAAAATAATCTAAAAAAGAAAATAACAAAAAACTCATTCAAAAAAAAGAAATGAAAATATGAATCAAACGATACTTTTATTGGTTATTATAGTTATGACGAGTATCTGACAGATCAACAACTCTTAAATAGGAATTTCAAAGTAATCCTGTTGAAACAAAACTTATTTATCATAAGATTGAGCTTGGTGCATAGAAATGAGCTTGATCCTAAAAATTTTATTGAATTTATCATTTTTATTAATATTAATAATTTTATTAAGTGAGCAAGTTCATGCAAAGTCAAAGAACGGTTATGTTGAGATGCATTTCACGCCATATAACAAGAATAGACAGAGTATTGGAATCGGCGGTTATCTGGAAAGTAGTCCCCGAAGACCTCCCACTCGAAGACCTCCTATTATGAGACCATATCGTAAGCGGCCATACATTCACGACAATTATGATGACAACTATGAGGACGACCCGTATTACGACCCATACCAAGACTCATACCATGAACCAAACAACGATCACGATATCAGTGGTTCTGATCGCTGTAATTGTAAAACAAAATATGTGGCCATTGAAGTGGCAAAAGGGGGTAATAAAAGGAGTAAAAAGAGGAATAGAGACAAACAGTACGTCGCGGTTCCCGTCGAAACCGTAAGAATGATTGAGGCCGACAAACAGGGTATTGAAAGGAAAACCACTAAAATTCAATAATTCAAGTTATTTACCAATCAAATTATAGCAAAAAAACTATTAGTATTGGATATGAATGTATTAATAATTGTTTTTATATTTAAGATTAATTTTTTTAAACTTAATATTTGTGTTAATTTAAATAATTATATTTTATTTAAAGCATTTAAATAAAGCGATTATTCCTTAAACAATAACAT
This sequence comes from Galumna obvia, assembly GCA_034695785.1. Lineage (NCBI taxonomy): Eukaryota > Metazoa > Arthropoda > Arachnida > Sarcoptiformes > Galumnidae > Galumna > Galumna obvia. The sequence continues at coordinate 13,810 of JAQFZM010000567.1, forward strand.
CAGAAATCTTGCATTCATTGATCTGATCCTCAGTATAAGACCAGAAGAGTTTTCCGTCGGAACAGTTGGCGTTCATCACTTGTTTCTCATAATTGGCCCTCTTTTTCAGCAACCATTTCATACGACAGTCACAAACCAAAGGATTTCCTTTTATATCGATTTGATTCATAATATTGAGATCGAGGAACGGCTCAAATATAAACTCATCGAAATGAGTCAATTTATTATTAGTTAGATTCAAAAGAATGGGTCGCTTTGAATTTAGGAAAACCCCGGACTCAAAACTATCGGCACTCAATTGATTGTCCGACAAATCTATAGTTAACCGAAAATGAGAGGACGTTCTCATATCGAAAGCATGGGTTGCAATGAATTTTATTTGATTTCCTAAAGAAATTCTTCGAACCCAATAGGAGGGGTCATAGAAGGCATAATTTCCCACTTTTTCAAGTTTTCCCATTAGTTTGATAAAAGTCAGGTTCCATTGAGTACCTAAAAGAGGACGGAATGCATAGTCTGGCACTTGATTGACATCTATGCCGTTTACTTCAATTTGGTGTATGTTATTCATAGAACTCAAAACATCGAACAGGTTATTGCCATCAGTACTGATCAGTTGTTGGGCTCCTTTTATCACTAACTTTTTGAGAGCCCCTCGGGTCTTTCCCAAAGCATTTGTGTTAATCCGTTGAAGTTTTCGGGCGTTTATTATAAATATTTGATTGAAAGTCACTTCATGGAAAGTAATCTCTTCTAATTGTGTCAGTTCTGATGCATTGATAACCAATCGATGGAAATGTCTAACTCTCCAGTCAAGGGTTTGGGTCAAATAATCAAAGGCAAGTTTTAAAGAGGAAGTGCTGTTCTGTGTATTGCATGTGATCTCGTTTTTGATCTCATTGCAAACACAGGGCATTATCAACGACTTGTACTCTTCTGCTGGACATTTCCCGCAACTTACCACGGTTATATAGGCAATAAATATAATGACACCTATTTGAGAATAAATGTTATCTTGATCATTTTTAATGAAAGTTTTACTTACAATTCAAACTCATTTTAGTTGCTTTTAAAATGATTTTAATGCAATAAAAAGTATTCTTTTATATTAGTACCTGAATAAAAGCCTATCGATTGTGTTTATCCAGAATAAAAGCTGAAAAAACATTGCATAAATATTACCTTGATTTGAAAATTTCAATTAAATGTATTTAAATGTAATTTTGAAAAATAATTATATAATATTGTAAAATATAAAAATATTTAAAAAGCTAATTATTTTAAGTTAGTTTTAAGTAAAAATAATTTTTTAATGCTATAAAAAGTTGATAGATTCTATATTTATCGAGAATATTCTTGTTATGAGACTTAATAAAAATAATTTTAAAAAATGTTAGCAATGATTCATTAAAACCATTCAAAATATGAATAAAATTGAGTTAAAAACCAAACAAATCATTCAAAGTTAAAATAATCTTTTGTTTAATGATTTTATAATTTATAATTTAATGAAATAAATTTACTTATATTTTCTATGAGTGGACAGATTGTAATACACAATCATTTTTTAAGTAAATATGTCTATAGTTTATAAATTATTTTTAAATATTATTTATTATATTATTTAACTATAAAATTAATATTTAAGTAAATTAATTAAAATAAGTTTATTTAATTAATTTATTTAAATATTACTTTAAAAACTTTTTATTCAAAAGTTGTGTTGATTTGTGTCGCCGTCTGTCGACTAAAAGATGTTTAAGCCGTTTGTTTTCAATTTTTGTTTACTTTTTTGACTCAATTGAGATTCAATTAGTAAGACTTAAATGTGATTTGAATTTAGTTTTAATTGCAATTAATTTTTGTGAAAATGGGACGAAAAACATCTAAACTCGAAATAACAGACATTTGCGACGAAATGAGTGAAGACTTGAGACGAGAACTCATTAAAAATCAAAGTATTTGTGTCTCAAAAATAGAGACAATTTTGTCAAACATTGAATTAAAGGACGAAATCAAAAGACTTGAAAGTGATTTAATGTTTGCCAACAAATGTCTGAAGACTTTTATTAAATATAAGGAATATTTAAATGAAATTCGACCTAAAATTGAAGACGTTTTGAATTTTAGAGAAAAATTAAAATTAAATTATTTTGAAATTCAATACAAAAATATGATTAAGAAATTCAATGAAAGCATTGAAAGAAATAAAAATAAATCCTATGATAGACACCAACTGATAGACATCGATAGCATAGAAGAAGATCACAACTATTGTATTAAAACAGAAATCATTGAATCCGTCGACTCTTTAAATCCAGAAGTTTTTGAAGAAGAGGTTAATTCTGAAGTCATATCAGTTCTCGAGAATAACAATTCATCCGATGATACTATAATTGAATCAAAATTGAGGGATAAAAATGAAAGAACAGAAGAACCTAAAGCCCATAATAAAGATATTTTATCTGAAATTTTAAAAGAAATGGAAATAAGTAATGAAATAACTGAAGAAGAAGTCAATACATTAATTGAAACTCAAAATAATAGTCAGACATCAGTTAAGAGTCGAGTATTGAATAGAAATAAAGTCTCACAAAAAGAAATCGAAAGCATAGGAAAAGAATTTCGAAGAATAGTTACTGAAAAACTTGAGTGTCCTGTAAATGGATGTGAGGCTAAGTTTTGGTATCAAGGAGCATTGTTTGAACATTTGGTTTACTCAAACGCTCACTTGAATCTAACATTTGATCCAAACTTAAAGTATGGCTGTAAAGAGTGTTCATTCCGTTGCGATTCACTTAAATGGCATATATATCACCGAAGAGCCCATCAGTTAAAGTGTAGGTTCTGTTCAAAAGAATATATGAGTGTAGTCTCAATGCAACACCACTTAAAAAGAGCGCATTCATTCAAACCTCAATTTAAGTGTTCTGTCAGTGGATGTGAACAAAGTTTTAAAAACGAATATTTTAAGTATTTATTCCTTTTTTAAAAGAAAATAATTATTAATTTTATTTGTGTTTAGATTCCGTCATATGATAGCAATGCATAAAATAGGTTCGAATGAGTTCTCCGATGAAATAGTTATCCCTAAATACATGTTAAAGAGAAGACCAAAAACAAAAGAAAATGAGACCAAAAATCAAAATACAAAGAGAATGAAATATTCGTGTGATTACGACAACTGTCAATATATGACGGATGACATTAAAAAACTTACTTCTCATAAGAATTTACACAAAAAATATCCGAATATAAGCTATAAATGCGATTATTGTGATTACGATACTAAACAATCACAAGATTTGAAAAATCATATAAAATCTAAACATTCAAATTTGTGTCGATTTCGGTGCAAATATTGTGAAAAAGCTTATAAAACATACTCTTCTCTCGAAAGTCACGTCAAAGAAAAACATAGACTTCAAAAGTGTAATCATTGTGAAGAAGTGTTCTCTTCCTCTCGTTTGAGGTTTGGGTTATTAATTGTTAAGTCTTTGATTAACTTTTTTGTAATCTTTTTCTTCATTTAGAAAAGTACACGAAAATGGAGTTCACTTATTTAAACACTGTTGTAAATGGCCAGGGTGTAATTTTGTGGGTGAATATGAGGCAATGCTTACAAAACATACGAGGACTCACACTGGAGAGTGTCCTTATGTGTGCGATTGGCCTGAATGTGATTACATGAGTAAATCAAGTAACACACTTAAGGAACATAAGTACAAACACACTGGAGAACTGCCCCATTCATGCCCTCATTGTGACAAAAAGTATGGACAGACATTACTTTAATAAATATTATCAAAAGTTTATAAAATTTGTCATTTATTTATAGATTCCGAGTTATAACAACTCTTAGGAGTCATATCAAAAGCCGTCACAAAAAGGAAACCAAAAATAAATTGAAAACATATGCCTGTGATTTTGTGGACTGTACTTATGTTACTAATAATCAAGGAAGTTTTAAAAGTCATAATTACTTACATAAAAAATTTCCGAATAAAAGATATAAATGTAATTATTGTGAATTCAGTGCTTTTCGGTTAAGAGATCTGAACAAACATTTAAAAGAAAAACATTCAAATGAGTTGAGATTTAAATGCAATAAATGTGAAAAAGCGTATAAAACAGGCGATGCTCTCAATAATCATAAAAAGAAGAAACACAGACATGAGTTTAAGTGTCTCTATTGTGAGGAAGTGTTCACTAAACAGGAAAAAAGGTTTCATTTATTATTTATTAAACATTTCTATTAATTTTTGTTAATTTCTTTAAAATTAGAAAAATCCATATGAATGGAGTACACACTAAAGAGAACTGTTGTACATGGCCAGGGTGCTCTTATGTAGCACTAAATGCTGCAATACTAAAACAGCACACATATGTCCATAACGGACAGTCATCTATTGTATGCGATTGGCCAGACTGTGGGTTTATGGCTAAAACTAATTACGATTTAAGACACCATAAATACATACACACCGGAGAACAGCCCTATGCATGCAATTGGCCTGGATGTGAGAAACGGTATTCAACACTATTTTTGTTATAATTAATTTCTAATAAATGATTTTCCTCTTAATATTAGATTCAGAACAAAACCAAATCTTAAAGAACATCTTCGTATGCATAACAGAGACCTTCGTTATGCCTGTAATTGGCCCGGATGTGAGTTTAGGTCATATAATACAAGTATTATTAGAAACCATAGATATTATAGACATACCTCTAAAATGAATTTATAAAATTTATAATAAATTAATTAAATAAAACTTAATTAATATAAGTTTTTATTTTTTAAAAATATTTTTGAGGACTAAAGCGCTGTCTGTCGACGAAATTTGTTTGTTTTGAAAGTTTTGTTTATATTTTCATTTTTAACAATCGCTTCGACTTATTGTATCAAAAGTAATATTTTTGTTGTTTTATTTAAACTAAAACCTATTAAAATCAAGGGTTAAATTAGTGATTTTGGCGTAGTTTTGACACAATAGAAGTTTTGATTGTCCTAAAGGTTATCCTAATTAAAGTTAAATAGTTTTGATTTATATTGTGTTGTCTTCACATTTGGTGCACTCATAATACTTGTTTACAAAAGTACTGAAGTGTTAAATGTTTTTGTTTTCAAATTTTTGATCAAATCTTTTGGGGTTTAAATTCAACTAAATTTAGTTTTAATTGAGTTTAGTTTTTAGTGAAAATGAGTCAAAAAACACCTAAACTAGAATTAACAGACATTTGCGATGAAATGAATGAAGACTTGAGACGAGAACTCATTAAAAATCAAAGAATTTGTTTCTCAAAAGTTGAGACAATTTTATTAAACATTGATTTAAAAGACGAAATCAAAAGACTTGAAAGTGATTTAATGTTTGCCAACAATTGTCTGAAGACTTTTAATAAATATAAGGAATATTTGAATGAAATTCGACCTAAAATTGAAAACGTTTTGAATTTTAAAGAAAAACAAAAATTAAATGATTTTGAAATTCAATACAAAAATATGTTTAAGAAATTCAATGAAAGAAATCAACGAATTGGTGAGAAAGGAATGGTTTCAATGGACAAACAACCACTTAATGTTGACAACAGAGGAGATCATAATTACTATATTAAAGCGAATATCAGTGAATCCGACGAATCTTCAAATACTGATTACTTTGAAGACACCAATTCTGAAGTCATGTCAGATCTCGAGAATAGCAACAATTCATCCGATGATTCCATAATTGAATCAGAAGTGAGAAATAAAAATAAAAGAACAGAAGAACCAGAAGTTCATAATAACGATATTTTATCTGAAATTGTAAGACATATCGATATAAGTAATGAGAGGACTGAACAAGAAGTCCATCCATTGAGTGAAAGTCAAAATAATAGTCAGACATCAGTTGAGAATCAAGTATTGAATAAAAAAGTCTCACAAAAAGAAATCGAAAGAAAAGAAAAGGAGAAAAAAATTATAACCGAAAAACTTAAATGTCCTGTAAATGGATGTGACTCTGAGTTTTGGTACAAGGGTGATTTATTCAAACATTTGGTCTACACCCAAGTTCATGTCAATCTAGCATTTGATGCAAACTTAAAGTATGGCTGTAAAGAGTGTTCATTCCGTTGCGATTCACTTAAATGGCATATATATCACCGAAGAGCTCATCAGACAAAGTGTAGGTTCTGTTCAAAAGAGTTTAAGAATATATCAACAATGAATAACCACTTAAGGGATGTCCACTCGACTACTAATGAATTTAAGTGTTCTGTCGGTGGATGTGAACGAAGTTTTAGTAACGAATTCTTTAAGTATTTATTTCTTTCTTAAAATTCAAATAATCATTAATTTTGTGTTTTATTTAGAGTCCGTCACATGAAAATAAAGCACAAAATATCGAGTGATTTATTGGATGAATTGGTTGTTCCCGAATGGCTCAGAAAAAGAGAAAATACTCAGTCAAGACATGAAACATTAAAGAAAAAAGTGACCAAAAGAATAACGAGAAAAAAGTATTCGTGTGATTTTGTTGGCTGTAATTATGTGACGCAATACATAACAAGACTGTCGGCTCATAAATATAATCATAAAAAATATCCGAATATTAATTATAAATGCGATTATTGTGACTATAGTTCTATACGACACTCAGATTTGAGGTCTCATATAAAAGTTAAACATTCAAATGAGCCTCGATTTAAATGCAAAAGTTGTGATAAAGCATATAAAACATACGGTTCTTTGGAGTGTCATAACAAACAAAAACATAAAACCCATAAATGCAGACACTGTGAAGAAGTGTTTAATTCTCCTGTTTTGAGGTTTCAATTATTAATTATTGATTCAATTAATTTTTATAATATTTTTTTCTGAAAACATTTAGGAGAAAACATGAAAATAAGGTCCACTTATTGATAAACTGTTGTACATTTGGTGGATGTGATTTTGTGGGCAGAAATAGTACTGATCTTACAAAACATAATTTAAGTCACACCGGAGAGAAGCCTTTTAAGTGCGATTGGCCTGACTGTGACTTTAAGGCTAGAAATAAGTTCGTAATAACAAACCATAAGTACAAACACACCGGAGAACTTCCCCATTCCTGCCCTCATTGCGGCAAAAAGTATGGACAGACATTCCTTTGATAATTATATAAAAATATAATAAAAATTTTCATTTATTAGATTCCGGACATTAAATCCTCTTAAAGAACACATTAAATATAATCACAAATCAAATGAAAGCAAAAAAGAGACAAATATATCGTATGTCTGCGATTATGTCGACTGTAATTATGTGACGGATAAGTTATCATGTTTTAAAACTCATAAAAGTGTCCACCAAAAATACCCGAATAAAAATCATAAATGTAGTTTTTGTGAATTCACAGCCTTTCGATTAAAAGATCTGAACCAACATTTAAATGAAAAACATTCAAATGAATTGAGATTTAAATGCAATAAATGTGAAAAAGCGTATAAAACAGCCGCGAGTTTGTGTACTCATAAAAGGGATAAACACAGAGATGTGTTTAGATGTCTCTATTGTGAGGAAGTGTTCACTTCTCAAATTAAAAGGTTTTAATTATTTGTTTTAAATGTTTGTTTAATAATTTTTGTTAATTTCCTTAATAGAAAAGTTCATATGAATGAAGTTCACACTAGAGAGAACTGTTGTACATGGCCAGGGTGCTCTTATGTGGCACTAAATCCTGCGAGACTAAGACAACATACATATATTCACAACAGAGAGTCAACTATTGTGTGCGATTGGCCCGATTGTGGGTTTATGGCTAAAACTAATTACGAATTAAAACATCATAAATACATACACACCGGAGAACAGCCCTATGCTTGTAATTGGCCTGGATGCGATAAACGGTAGTCAACACTATTTTTATAATTCGTATTAAATTTTTAGTAAATTATTTTTAAAATTTTAAAGATTTCGAATAAGAAATGGTCTTAAAGAACACCTTCGGATGCATAACAGAGACCTTCGTTATGCCTGTGATTGGCCCGGATGTCAATTTAGATCATATAATATGAGTATTATTAGAAACCATAAATATTATAGACATACCTCTAAAATGGAATTGAAATGATATCCAAATTAAAGTTTAAACATTGATTTTTTAATAATTTTTTTAATGTTTTTTTGTAAAATTAAATGATATGATTAATAGCATATAATGTTTTTCTCTAAAATTAGTAAAACAATTGAAAAGAAAAGACCAAAAAACAGAATTTGAAAAAACACTTTAAAATCATTTAAATTCAAAGATCTAAACTCTGAATCAGTGCTGACCACAAAGAACTCGCCTTTTGTTCTGATCTTTTCTTTAGTTCTCATCACTATTTGGTTGATTTTCGATCTCCAATACAGGGCTCCCGATTCTAATAATGCACAGAATCTACAGAATATATTAAAAAGTAAACCATATTATCCTTAAATTGAATTACTTTCGCTTGAATTCTATTTTAATTCGTGCCTCCAATCGTTTCCGAACGAAAAGTCCTCCGATTCCCAGCATTAGAGATGACTCCGATTTATGTATGGGAAGACTCGGATTCATAAACAGGATTTTATCAATGATTGGCTCGTCTGCAATCAGAACCGCTTCTGAGCTAAGAATCCGATTAATAAGTTTATTGGAGTGGAGTTCATATAAATTATAATTTTCATATTTCCATTTCGGGTATTCATTCTTAAAAAAAATTATTCATAATTTCATTGAAATCCTTTCTCGAGGACTGACCTTTAAATAGTAATTGTAGGCGAAACTCGTCTTTTCTAAAATAACCACAAAATCTTTGCCCTCAATATCTTGAAGGCTATCGACGGCAACCACTGGAATGTTCGCCAAATTCGAGAGGATTTCACTTACAAAGAGTTGAACAGAAAAGAGACAGTTTGCGAACCAAAGCACTAAAAGAATGTTTGAGCCCTCCTTAACATATCTGCTTATCATTGCTGTGAAGGACTAAAATAAGTCTAAAATAAGTGTACAGAAGTGACTCACGTTTTCCTATTAGAGCTAAAAAATGATCCGAAAGTAGACTCAGGAATATCTCCAAAACATTTTTATTATTTTTATTAAAGAACACAATTTTCGTCAGATTTAATGCGAGACTCAAAAGGAAAAACACAAAAATTGAAAACCAGACCAAAGGGTGAAACGCACCAAACAATTGGAGAGTACCCGACTGTTGATAGGAATGGGACAGAATTGTGATTTGGTTGCCAATCATCAACGGATAAATGGCATCACTTATAGTCAATCTCTCAGCGATATATGCCATTTGTGTGGCCGGAATGTCGACCCTCTAAACAGTATAAATGATTTATTTTTCCACCAATACTTACATCTTGAGAAATGTCGCGCATAATACCAGTCCAGCTTCCATTCGGTAGCCTAACCCCTCCCATCTGGTCTTCCGGGTAACTGAAACTCAAGCTTAAAATTATTTAGTTTAGTTTAGTTTGAGAAACAGTGTGACCAAGGTGATTAAATTAAACTTTAGAGCAATCAGTTTGATCTAACAACCTTGCTCCTATTTTTAAACCTAAATTATTTAAACATTTACTCGCAATTAAGTCGTTCTCTAATTAATTGAAAAATAGTGAAGAATTCATCGCAAACTTCATAATCGTATTGATTGAGAAGAACAGAGATGTTGAGCAAACATACGCTGTTCGCCGTTCTCTTTATCGTTTCGTAACTGAATCGATAACATTGAAGACTTATTCCGGGTAAAGACATTACACTCTCTCAGACTTTAAAAGCTCTTTAAAAGCGAATAAGAAGATTACAAATGAATGAGAATATAATTATAGAAACATTGAAAATAAATCGATGAAAATATACTAAAATATAGTCCAATCGATTTGTTTAAATGCTTTTAATTTTTTTATGTTTTTTATGTTTAGGACATTAATATCAGTAATTGTTGTAATAGTATTAATAGCTTTCAGAAACGGCAACTTTGTGTCAGTTATGATAGATATCAGTTCAGAACTGGCGCTGCGAACAATCTATTAATTTATTGTAATAAATGTCACCTAAATTGTAATCCCATAACAAAAAGTTATATTTTTTTATGAGATTTGATTTGAAATAATTCTTTTATTATATTTTAACAAAAAGTCTAAACGAAAAACTTTTAGAAAACTATGTTTTATAGAAATTCAATACAAAGATAAGCTAGCTTAGTTTATTTAAAATTTTAAAAATAATATTGACGTCCACTAGAGATGAGATTAAGAAGAAAATTGAGGCCAAACTTTAAACTTGAAAGTTGTCTATCATTTTGTTGATTAAATTAATTAATGCTTTTAATAAATTAAATACTCCTTGATTATATTAAAAAACAAATTCTAATAATCAATTTATTAATACAAATAAGTTATCTAGATAATCATTTATTATAAAGTTCAAATTTATTATTAATAAATAATCTAGCTATATTTTCATGTCTTTTATATATAAACATTGGAATATAAAATTTTTTATTAACTATTACAGTTTGCTTCCGATATAATCCCAATATAACCAGGACCAATTTATTGAAGCACATCCTTTCCTATAAAACTTAATGTTATTCCAATATAGTCAGATTTAATTTAACATGATCATTTTAAGAACATCAAAAATCTAGTTATATTGGAAGTAAACTGTATTAAGAATTTGTAGCGTTTGATTAAAGTTAACCTTAGATAAGATAGTAAAACTATTAATCACCTTGCTCATCATTATTTCTAATATAAATATTTGGGTATAGTATGAGATATAAGAATTTTGACGTAAATATATCTAATAATTTACCAAAAAATATACAAAAAATAAGACTTAAAGAACGAAAGAAAGTCTAATCACAAATCAATACATTATAAGTACCTCTTCTTATGTTCTGATTCTAAATATCTTTTGAGTGCTTTAATAGTCATTTGTCTAAAAATGAATTTTATTTTGTATTTAATTCTATTTACGATACCTGTGCTTAAAGTGAAAGGATTGGCTCTTTGTCCGAACCCTTATATTGATATAAGTCCGTGTGTTTGTATAGAAAAGGAGGTGGGGGTCACTCAATCAGCCATTCAATGCTTTGGTGACCAGAATCTGGATTTGATACAAGTTTTCGAAATATTGGACGCAAATATTGGACCCAAAAATAAAGACTTCCATACATTTTACTTAAACAATACATTTGTCGATGAAATTCCCGAAAAAGTGTTCAAAGATTTTACTTTTGAAGAGATTTTTATTGAAAAGACTAACAATTTATTAAAAATAAGTCAAAACTCATTAAATGGATTAGAAGAAAGTGTTAAACACTTACATATAAAAGACACAAAACTGAGTCTAAATTCAGAAAATTTCACTGATATTCAGGCCTTCGATAGTCTGAAGAACTTGCAATTCCTTGACTTTAGTTGGTCTGAGTGTCCGCCTAAACATCTTTTGGGGCCTAAATGTAAGTGTGATTTGGTTTCTGAATATGAATCTAATAATTTGGTGAATAAACCAAAATTATTGGCGATTGTGTGCACTCATGTCCTCAATAGTGAAGAACTTTTTACTGTTTTTGATGGACTCAATACACATTTGACAGGAAATGAGCGCAACTTTTTTCGTTTTCATTTAAAAGAATCGAATATCAGTGAATTGAAATCAAATCTATTCGATGGAATCGCTTTTTCTGAGGTTGTGCTCCAGGACTGTCCACAACTCAACCAAATCGATAGAAATGTGTTTATGACAGTCGAGCCGTTTATCAATCATTTATCGATTAAAAATATTGATTTGAAGAACGACTCAAATATCGAGGAAGACCTCTGGTATGCCATAAGTAGTCTATCAAATTTAGTATCACTCGATTTAGTAAATGTTTTCGATGAAATACCGGTTAAAGCCTTCAAAAGTGCCGGAACTCAACACCAGTGGAGACTTAAATCATTTACTCATTCAGGATATGAAACTAATTTACTTCGTTCTAAAGGGCACAGAATTAAAAGAATTGGAAGATATGCCTTTAATAATTTGCCCAAAATTGAGGTAAAACTTCAAAGAATGACCAAGCTATTAATTATTTCTCTAATTAACAGTTAATTAATCTTCAAAACAATTTAATCGGAAGTATAGATAAATATTCATTCGCTAATCAAATGTCGAGTGAAATACCGCTGAAGATTCGTTTAGGACGGAATAAATTGAATCACAACTCGTTTGCTGTCGGATCCTTTGCTGGTAGTCAGAGACCCATTAATCTTGAGTTGGGACAGTTGTTTATGGGTTGCAATCGAGACATTCTCTATTTGGAAGAGAGTGTCTTCTCTCCATTTCTGGACAAAGAGGCCAATCAATTGGATATGGGCTGTGCTTTTGTTATGCAGTGCGACTGTCATATGAAATGGCTTTATGACGGACCGGATTTTTGGAGATTTAAAATCAAAACCGGAAATTTTGGCGATACTGTCATTCCCTGTGAAGTGGACAGTGAGGAAAGCGTAGAAGAAATCTCTATTTGGGATTTACCTCAAGACTATTTCCAATGCAATTCACAGAAGAGTTTAGTTAAGAACGAAACCACTTATGGATTAGAAGTCAATAATACCGTTGAAAATGAAGTTCAAGAATTTATTGACGACGCCTTGGATTTAATGGCCTGAGTTTGAAGTGGAGATCACTTCACAATTTCTTTTAATATTTTATTCTATTTTAAAACTCTAATTAAATAATAAGTGATTTAATGAATAAAAATAATAAATAAATAATTGTAATTATTATCCAATAGTTTTGTTTACTTTTATTAATAAATTATAAGTTGTAAAACAAATGATTAACAATTTTAAGCAAGATTATCTTCTAAAATTATAAGTATAGTGTTTCACTGTTACAGATTCTTTTCCAAATTTATGATCTAGCCAGTTTGGCCCAAATTTTACAAAAGCAGCCATTCTTTCAGTGATAACTTTGATGAGATCCGGGTAATTCTGGCAAATGTTGTTCCATTGATCGGGTGTTTTGTTTTGGATGTCATGAGAATTGTATGCAATAAAACCAATGGTTTTCTCTTTCAATTCAATACAATTGTATTTATCGAAAGTAAGCAGTGATTTGATGGCATTCTTAGCACTCAATTCAACGAATATTAAATGACCGCAAATAGTCTTCAAATCAATGATATCATACTTTTCTGCTACAAATAAGAGCTCATATTTAAATTGATCAAGATTATCCACGTGATAGAAGTATAAGTATCGCAGGAAAACTTCTGCCACACATTCATCGATGTCTTCGATTATCATTTGATTAGTAATGCCTTCACTCATATAAGTGGTAAACATAGTGTCGAATACTTTTGAACGCGAACTCAGAATTTGTTTCGAAACAAAGAATTCTTTTTGACCACAAATTATCTTAAAATCACTGACTTCTTGAACATTAAACTTTGACCTGTATGCGAGTGCAAGGTCAATTTCATCTGAGTATTGGAACGGATCAATCCTTATATTCAGACAAATTGTAAGGGAAACTTTCTTATCTAGTTCAATTTGTTGAATGAGGCCATCACAATAACCAAGAGCACTTTTGTCTTCTTCAACTTTCCAGACTAAAGTTTGTAAGTTCTTTTCAATGAGCAAGGCACTATCAATGCCATCATAAAACAAATGAAATTTTCTAAATTCACTGTCGCAGTCCATCAAAATGGCCTTGCTAGTGTGCAACAACCATTTTGGTGTCTCAACCAACAATTTAATCTTGAACATTTCTGTTCTTCTGCATGCAATTACATAACATTTGAGATTACCAAGATAAAATTCTTTGCTTTTGATATCAAAATTAGTGTTTAAATTGATATCATTCGCTGTTATAATGATTTTTGTTTGACTACTCAACTCGTTATGGCTCATCATTAATAAACTAGGTTAATAAACATGTTAATTATAATGATCATGGTGAAATATTAAAAATACTTACATCGAATTAAATTATTCTTTTTATTAATTAAAAGTTTATATTTTATAATAAATAATAGTTTTAATTACAAATATTTAAGTATGGGATGAGAAATATCATATAAAACAAGCAAGGTTCAAAGTTTACTTTTAATACGTAAAGTTTGAGCGCTTAAAATAAAATTATGACAACAAAAATATTAGTTATTCCACACTATTATTCCGACCAAAAATAAAATGATTTCATTTTCAAAATGTTATTTAAGAGAAAATATAATAAAGTTTTTAAAATATTTTAATTAAAGAAATTTTTTTGACTCAAAAATGCAAAGAAAATAAAAATATTTAGACTAAAATATGATAACTATTTCTTAATAATTGCTGTTTTCTCTGAGTTTGTGGTGCAGTCATTTCGATTGTCTTCTGGTTTTATCTTTTTTCTTGCGTTTATATATGACTGAATCCTCTCTAAAGAAACAATAGTAACAAAGAAGAGATGCCAACCCAATGGCCACAATAATGCAAACTATGATTACAACTATGACCACAATTCTAATGATATCAACACTTGAATGACAATCGATTACTATTTCTGGTTTACACTTTTGGTAAATACAAACAAATAAATAATTTGGTGTTATTTGAGAGACAAAAGACTCACCTTTTTTATATCGTTGTCGATATAATCCATTCCTTTACTATTGTATTTGGTTTGAATACATGAGACAATGGATTCCAACACAGAATAAAAGATAATTCGTTGGTCTTCCAAACCATATAAAATAGATTTGTTTTTGATATCAATGACTCCCAACACATAATACATTCCCGTTGACTTCCAGGGCTTCAAATTATGACTCGATTTATCCGCAACTCCTGAATGAAAGTTTACTCTTTGATACCATCGATGATAAGAATTAGTTGAAGAGTCTTTCAAAGTTTGGTTCATAAATACTATATCTTGAGTTACGCTTTGAATATTATCAGAGAAAGAGTAGACAAAAGAAACGGTGGGTTTAGAGTCAACAAACAAAAAGTTGCCGTCGGTATGAAGTGATGGGAAATGCTTAACAAAATTCAAAGGATCATCACTTGTACTGATTGTGTGCCACTCAAGACTCGAATCTTTCTGTAAAGAATTGAATGTTATTTAAACTCAAATCAAATTAATTGTCGAACTTTAATGAATCCGTATTTGTATTGTTTTTTGTCTGAAATAACACTAAAAACCATTAAATGATTACTTTCGAAGAATTCACTAATTTGTCCGTCTTTTGACTTGAGTTGAAATTTCTTACCACCAGAATAGACAATTGGCCAGTAGTTGTGATCGATCACAAGTATACCATTCACTATATGTGTGTCTTCATAATAGGCTTTATATGAGAAAAAGTAATCTATTTTAAAGCCATTCTCTTTAAAAGCTTCACAAAACTCTTTTGATTCCGTTCTCAACACAAACAAAGACACTATTATTTTGACCAAAAGATCAAATGATTTCATTTTCAAATTGTTTTAATTGAATTGAATTGAATTGAAGTCTCGATATATTAATTAATAGTTTATTGTTTTAAATTAATATAAATTGATTTGAATTTAAAATTTTCAGTTATTTTCAGTTATCTTTTTATTGAATAAAGTTTAGAATAAATTTAGAATAAATATCTTAAGTACTA
>JAQFZM010000568.1:0-29424 GCA_034695785.1 Galumna obvia
GAGAGAGGGAGAGAGAGCGAGAGAGAGAGAGAGAGCTCTTTAATTTGTAATTATTTGATGGAAGATTTTATAATTAATTGAGTTGTTCTGAGTTATTGAGATTATAGGTTTTCAGAAGATATTTTTTGTGACTTTTGCTGAAAGCATTTTTTGCAAAACTTATTGATTTTGACACAAAGTTTTATTGTCAGATCGTACGTGTCTTATGAGTGCCAGTTATGCTGAGCCCATATTTGTATTTTACTGATTTGATGACACAATTGCAGACAATATTAGTTTATGTGGTTTGACGTATGAGTTGTGCAAAATTGGTTGTCGTGACCGGAAATTTTAAAACATTTCCTTCTAATGAAATGACTGAAACAAAATCAAAATTTGAGACAATTGTCTTTCACCAAAATAGTTAATATTGGATGTCATGAAAACCAATTCACTTATTGTTTGGATTTGATATCAATTAAAGTGATTTTCTCTTTACTTATAAATTGTTTTCTTATACTAAGAAAAATATAAATTTATATTTTTATTAATTTTTTTCTAAATTTAAATCATTTAATTATAATAGAATTTTGTGATTAATTGTCAAAAGTGTGTAAAAGAGTGTTAATTATGTGATTCATTCACTGAAATGAATAGAAAATTGAAGAACAGAAAAATGAGTGGAGAATAATAAAGACGGGTTTGAGTAAAGCCTTGTCTGCAACACATTTATGAGACAACACAACACTTTGCTGTTCATTACGGACGTGACACTATTGCACAAACAGTTCTGTTCTGACCATAAATAGAGTGCTAAATGAAGAGACCGAATGTCACTTATGTTGTGCTCTGAATGCTTTTATTAGGACTAAAGTAGGAGTTGAAGAACAAATGAAATACTGGATAAATGTTGTCTACTATTCGAGTAATTGATTCACAACTGAGTCTATAAAATGAGAAACAATAAAATAACTCAGAATTATATAAAACGGAAAATTCAAATAAATTGAAATGTATTTTTCAATATTACCTAGCTACTTTTATTTTATTTAAAGCAGTTTTCTATTTTTTAGTTATTTTTGGCAATTTTTCGATTGTATTGTTTAATACGAATAATTAATTTTCCACAAAAAAAATTCTACTTTTGATTTATTTAATGTATTTATTGGAAATAATAACAAAACAATAATAAAGAGTATAATAAAGTGTAAGTAAAGAGAGGAGAGAATCACTCAAATGTTTTTCAAAGAATAAACAGAAATCAGTGGAATCAGAACCGGAATCTGTGATACGATATTAACCGAAATCAATGTTAGCATCAAAAGTGAAAACATTTTGTTTTGTCTCTTCTTTTGATAGGATTTGCTTTATTTGCAATGAATGCAATGTTTTGACGCTCGACTGCCATATCAGACATAGTGCTGACCGCAGCAGACAATCTAATGGAGAAGAGTATCTCTCCTACGAATAGAGGCAATCGATTACATTATACATATGATTACTGTTGTCTTAACGCTGTATTTAATCCGTGATCTGACGCTCAAATAGCGAACAAATACTTGAAGCGGTAAATCGCTTGACTCAAAGCCAAGTATTATGTGTTGTGTTGTGTTGTATATGCTTTAAGTCGATTCAATTGAAAGATTCCATGTATTCTATGTTCACACCTGGGAAGACAGTGCACGTGTAGCCATTGGCCATAATAATACATTTATAGGCGATCATAAGCGTACTCTTGAAGAACACCTGCATTCCAGGCAAAGGTTTACAAGTGGTGTCACATTTTTACTGGTTTTATAACATTTTCTCACACATCGAATACCACACCAGTCGAGGATGACTTGTCTTTGCAATCCATTGCAGTCCACATATTTGTAATGACCAGAATGACCACCCCTGCAATGCCCAGAAGAGCCCAGAAATACCCAAAAAATAAGAGTGAATATGGGGTTAAAGGTTTTCTATTTAACCTCCAAAATGTTCAATACATGAAAGCGTTTTCTCTTTGATTTTATTTCAACCTTTGAGTGCTTTCGGCATAAAATTCTATAAAACATTTTTGTAAAGACTTGGAATAACCGCTCAATTGTTGAGCTTAAGTTGCATTCAATAAAACTTTGAAACTTAATATAAAATCAAAAAGTTTGGAACAAAATATTATTATATTATAATACCTTAGTATATACCTTAGTATAATACCTTTAAGTAGAATATAATATGTGGAGCACTGGTAGAGCACTGGTGGCTCTCATTTAGAGAGAACACAATATTGACATCAAATGAATATTACGATGAAAGCAATCGCACGAAAACGGAAATTGACAGCAAAAATAAAAAACAAGTATTGAATATATGAGTAGAAAAGTAGTAAAATAACTTTAGCTCTGATCGAAATTATGAAAAGCTTTTAGAAACAGTTCATAATTGCATTAATACATCATTTTATACAACAATACTTTCATTTATGATTGCATTTTGTCATATTTTCCATTACATTCAATGCTTTTATCAAAACACAAGTTTTCTCTATTAAAGTATAAAAAAGTGGAAAACATTCACTGACTTTGAATTGATTCCCAAAAACTAATTTAAAGCAAATGTTAAGAATGACTGCAAACATATGAAGAGTCAATAAAAAGTTGTGAAAACTCTGATTGTTTTGCATTAAATTGCATTATATTTGCATTTCATAAATGTTTGCAAAGAAATTAAAGAATTTAAATGCAGTGGAGCTCAAAAGGGTATGAATTGCAAGTTAAATATGGGGTAATATATAAAAGTATTGTGCGTAAGGTATATATTCAGCTACAATAATTTGTCAGCACATTCTGCAGGTGTGAAAAGGGAAGGCACGGACTGGAATCTAATATAAAGGCTATGGCTATGACTATGCGATGCCATTAACAACAATACGATCGCACTGTAGTCCTAATGGCAGCCAATTTTGCCAATATTTGTATGGTTTAGTGTGGCATCAATTACACGATGCGTTTACTTTGACATTCGCAACGCCAGTGAAAAGCGTTTTTCTCTTCAAACAGTGACCCAAAGTGAATAGCACAGAATAAAACACCCCTAACTGTGAGCACAAAATGTGCGGCCCATTCATCGAAACAAATTTTTCGCACCCATTTCGCACTTCTATTTTTTGAGCCCAGAAATATGTTGTGAGCCTTTCAATGCCCTCTAAATGCCATTTACGCCACTTATTTAGAAGTAGAGCCAAACAGTCTGTGAGACCCGGAATAGGGTTTATATAAACAAATAGATATATTCCTTCAAATGGGGTTTAACTCCTCTTCGGTTTCATACTTATGAAAATTATCCAATTTTTGACAATAATTTCTATTAAATTCTTTAATTTCAAACATTAATGAAATTCAGTTATTAATTATTTTTAATGAGTTATTAAAAATATATTTTATGTTTTTGTTATTGAATTAACACTTTTTGAGAGTCGATTTCTTTAATGTAAAATTTGTGTTTAATATTACTATAATTTATAATACAATTTAAGTCTATTTATTGGACATCTGTTACACTGTTTTAATATTGTGTTAAATTAATCCAATAATGAATACAATAAATGAAAAGTTTATTTGCTAGATCTTTCCAAATGAAGTTTCTATTAAAGTCCTTTAGAAGAAATTTTGGTTTACAATAATTGAAAGTTTTATTTAATTTTTTCCGACAAAATGCAAATAATTTCCGTTAAAACTGTATGTAATTTCAGTTAACATTTGATTTAATTACTGCACGAAATCTATGAATACATTGAAATTATAGTGAATGAAAGGAAATATCGATATTTTGATCACTGAATTGAATAAAAATATATTCATGCAATAAATCGATTGACAATCAATTATTTCATCAAAAGAATATTGAGTCAAATCCACATAATTTGTGATCTATAAACAGACTTTTGTTTTGACAATTCATAACAAAATCAATTTACTCTTAAATGAGTTCATTACATCTTTAACTATTAGCTTCATTAGTTCTCTCTCTCTCTCTCTCTCTCTCTCTCTCTCTCTCTCTCTCTCTCTCTCTCTCTCTCTCGCGGAGCAAAAACGTCAACTGAAATATTGAAAACTGATTTATACAAAGGACCGCATAGAGAGCCATATGAAAGGACAACCATTATTTGCATATCTTTCGACACGGGCGTGAATTTAGCTGGGTCTCTGTGTTGAACGTCATCGCTCACAATCAAAAATGAAATACGAGTCACTCCGAGAGAATCGAATAGAAAAGAATAGAAAAGTCTTCCATAATATGAGATACAACTCCACAACAGATTCGACTTTTGACTCCTTATTTGCAAAAATTTCAGACAAATACTTCTCTGGCCTTCAATTCATATCTTTGAAAATGAGTCGAAAAACTATCAGATTCTCAGTTATTGTATTTAAATTGTGAGCACAGTTTAAGTCCTCAATTGTGGGCCAACTTTTCAATAATTTGTTTGCAGACACTATTAATACTCGAGTTTTGACAAAAATAATCGCTTTTTGTTGAGAATTTTTTTTATAAACCAATAGAATAAAAGACAACATTTATCTGGGATTCACTGCAAAGTTATTATATAAAATTCAATGAAAGTCAATGAAAAATTCCGGATTTACCGAACATTTGACTCTTGATATGAAAAGGGAGAGCGATGTCAGAAGTGTGAGTGCAGTCATACGAACTATAGTGGCGTAATATTTTGCGAATCGAAAGAACAGACAAACAGTACTGTCGATTGTCATCATTCAAATGACAATTTTAATGCCAACACAAAAGGAACTGTTTCTGAGTGAGACTCACATTAACAATACATACAGAGATAAAGAAGAGAGAAATCCGATCTCAAAAACTATATGTTTATCGATAGCAGTACTAAACAAATGTTAGTCATTCGGAGAGTCATAGAGACGACTATTTTTCATTAGCACACAATACCACTGCTTCACAAGAGTGGGTACTCATACTAGAGAGCAATATTCAGATCGTGGTCAACATTAAGTGCATTTTCAGCCCAATAGGAGACCGCTTTACCATCGGTTACAAGAATAAGGAGAACACAATGTATTTGAAAACTGATCGCAACTCAAACTAAACTTATTTTGATTTTGTTTTAAGATTTCGGTTCGAAATTTGCATTAAAATTGATTTTTTCAAATAATATTACAAATGATTTAAAAGTGTTTTTCATTATTTTTATTATTTAATATAAAAATTGAATTAATTTATATTTTTATTATAAAATTAATGAAATCATTTGAGAAATCAATTTTCATTTTGTGACCGAAAACTGTTTTTATTGATTATTGATTGGAGAGAAAGTGAAGAATATCTGGAATCTATGGACACAATAGTCCGATGTTGTGTAGAGTCAACACATATGTAAGCTATTAACTAAACCTTACGATCATTTACAGTAAGTTAAGTGATATTAATGATTGTTTAGCAGTTCCTAAGCGTTGACTCAGATTTGGCACAAAAAGAACATTATATTCTCTGATAGGCATTGCGTTTGTCATCAATACTAGCACTGCTCTCAACACTGTATCCCCTCATCTGCTCTTTTGGTGCCAAATATTTTATTCCATTCAAATGTTATTATTATTACTACTCTTTACTCCCTTTTCTCGTTTCGATCTGATATACAAATATTTAAAGTAAAACATCAAAAATAATCCTTTAATTTGTTTTCATTTATTTTTATAATTATTTAAGGAAAATATAAATGAATTGTTAGTAAATATCGAACACAATATTCGAGAGAATTCATTACCAAAATGTATATTATGTTAGAGAAAGTAATAATTTTGAGGCATTACTGTATGTTTTGGGGCAAACAATATGTTCTGATAAGTCTTTTAACTGTATGTCTGCTTATGATTAATATTATATATGTTTTGTTAGTTTTGTGGAACCCCTTCTTCGACGAACCCGTAAGAGTTGAGGTGAAAGATATGAAATTCATGGCATTCGCATGAAATTGATATTAACTATGCTTTTGATATTTCAATACTTTTCACTCATTCTGTTCTCTATTCTGTTCTCTATTGAAAGCTGACTCTCCTCTCCTCCCACTTTAGAACTTTTGTTAGACATAAACCGCAAAATATAAAACCTTTGATAAGTTATCACAAAATTCTATCAAAATTAAGACCAAAATTCAGTTATGAATTGACTTTTTTTCATTTCGTTATTTCAGTGAAAGAAATAAAAATAATAATCGAAACCACAAAAAGAGTTTGAATTTTATTCAAACAATTTTGAAAATATTCTGTTTATATGTAAAGGGATGTTAAGAGCTGTTAAGGGTTGTTAAGGGCTGTAAGGGATGTAAGGGATGAGCGAAAATCGATTTGAGACGTCGTTTTAAGTAATGATTAGTGACACGACTCCTACCGCTAATAGAAAATTCTTTGACAAAGAATATGAAGAATATGATTGTGTGGACAACATATTTATGATGTATTTATGATGGAGTGACCGCTCGTCTAAACACATAAATTACTATTTTTGGTGTCGACCACAAAGAAATGCCATTTAGATCGTGTGCTGATATCAATTGCCAGTATTGCAGAGGATAATGTCTTTTTCCGGAGTCACAGCATTGGCTAATGTCCAGCAAATATCGATAGCAAACTAAATGACAGCCCTTGTAATACATGGCCGGTGTGTCAGACGCCGTACAGACCCTGACGTACAAAATGACCGCAAATAGTAATCGACAAACATTTATAAGTTATATAAAGATATTGTATTTAGTGTTATATAAAGGGATTGACTCTAAGGCCTATTCTGTCCTATTATTTGTAATATCGGCACCGATTTATGTGTTGGGCTGTACTTTCATTACGACTCATTTTCGAGGAAATCAACTTGTCTTCAGATAATGAATCTGTTATGAGTAATGAGATCTGACCATCGATGCCAACTGACCGACACTTAATTCACTGCCGACTAAACAATAGTTGAAATTTACTTTTATTTCATTTATGGCTCAAAACATTTATTAGTTTTGGTTTAACTCATTTTCTATTTATAACTTTATTTGATATGAAGTTATACTTTACTCTAATCACTGATTACTTAATCGTTTAACAAATTTATCATTAATTTTAACTTATTTTAAACCAAATATTCAATTAATAACTCATTTTATTTCTACAGAAATACTACTTTTAAACCATTTATTAACAAAATTTTATTAATTATTATTCGAAACATAATTCGATTAAAATTAAAATTAATTGAATTCCAAGTATAGGACACAAAAAAAGACATGTCTTAGAGTAAGTCATCAAAAGTGGTTCCATTGTATCCAACGTTTGCTTTGTCTAAATCAACAAAATTGATATAAAGTCGATCAGAAGGTATTCCCAATTCTTTCTGGATGTGAGTCGACAACACTTTTGAATGTTTTTTGTTTGGTTCGCGACCTAAACATCCAATACTTTCAAGTGTTGCGACGGCACACGAGGCCAACACTCCTCCTAAAACATAATTT
This sequence comes from Galumna obvia, assembly GCA_034695785.1. Lineage (NCBI taxonomy): Eukaryota > Metazoa > Arthropoda > Arachnida > Sarcoptiformes > Galumnidae > Galumna > Galumna obvia. The sequence continues at coordinate 7,490 of JAQFZM010000568.1, forward strand.
AATCATAAAAACAATTGTCTTCAAACAAATTAATTAATATAAACCCCAATTCATCCTCTGATCGGCCAAAACATTGACCACAACATAAGACTTTGGTTTTCCCAAAGTTTTGGCCACAATTTCTACCAAAGAATTTATAAAGTCATCAGAGATTTGAGCGGAAGATACGTTTGTGCGAAGAGTTAATATCGGCATCACTTCTGACTTCAAACAATTAATTAATTAAATTAATTTTAAGTGAAATGTATTTAAATGCCGGCAATCAATGAAATAAAACACTCAAAGTTTGAGTTTCAGAGTTGAGTCAAACCATGAAAACAATGCGTTGTTTTCTAATCAAAAATCGCGACTTTTCTGACATCTCTTCGTTCAAATCCATACAAATATTGTAGTAATTCATATAAAGCATAACTTTTAGGGGAAAGAAAAGGCACAAATAATTTCATTTATATTTCAATTTGTATCCCAACTTCTCTTTACAGTGGTTTAACAAAAACTTATTATTTGTAACTTAATATAAGTTTAGTTGAATTTGATTTCGTTCATCTCTATTGCAGTTAAATATAGATATAATTACAAAAAAAATTTCTCTCAAATTATTTATAAATTTTAAACTATAATTTTTTAAATGATTTGTTTTAAAAAAGTTAATTTTAAAGATATAAACTAACTAATTTGTTTAAGTTTAAATAATTAAATAGATTAAATATAATTGAATTTATTTGGTCAACAGTTAAGAGAATTGATTGTATTCTAACTCATAGGAGGCGTTCGTTCATATGAAGTGATAAAATCAATACAAATAAACCATATTTTTGTCATTCAATTGGATTTAAACTGAATTAATTAGAAATGTTTTTGGAGTCTTTGTTTAACGCCGACAGCGGGTATTTGGAGGCTTTAGTTCGTGGTTTTAAGTGCGGGGTTTTAAAGCAATCGGATTATCTTAATTTGGTTCAGTGCGAGACTCTGGAAGACCTTAAACTTCATCTTCAGTCGACAGATTATGGCAACTTCTTAGCCAATGAAGTCTCGCCAATCAATGTCTCCACAATTGATGATAAACTCCGCGAAAAATTAGTGATTGAGTTTCAACACATCCGTAATCATGCGGTCGAACCGTTGACCACTTTTTTGGATTACATTCAATACTCTTATATGATTGACAACATTATTCTTCTGATCACCGGTTCGTTAATCCATAAAATCAATTCTTTGTTTAATTAATTGTTTTAAAGGAACTCTACATCAGAGACCGCTCTCAGAGCTGATCCCAAAATGTCATCCTTTGGGATCATTTGATCAGATGGAAGCGATTCATGTGGCCGCCAATCCCGCAGACCTTTACAACGCTGTTCTCGTGGACACACCTTTGGCTCCTTTTTTTGTTGACTGTATTGGAGAACAAGATTTGGATGAAATGAATATTGAAATTATCCGAAACACTCTCTATAAGGCATATCTCGAATCCTTTTATAAGTTCTGTAAAGAGGAAATCGGCGGAACTACCGGTGATGTCATGTGTGAAATATTGGGTAAGTATTTACTCTTTTCTTTTATTATTCAATTAATTAGTTACAGTCAAACACCGATCTTATGAAATGACGTTTGTTATGAAGTCTAAACTCTAGCCATTTCTACTAAAAAACAATCGGTTTTAATAACCGATCGTATGAATTGATTGATGTTATGAACCATTTTTTGATTTTCCGATCACTTCATATGATCGGTGTTTTACTTTAAAATTGTGTTTTATTATATAAATTCAAAGATTTTCATTAATTAAGAATAAATTATCGTATTTTGAAAGCATTCGAAGCCGACAGAAGGGCTTTCATTATAACAATCAATTCATTTGGAACTGAACTGTCAAAAGAGGACAGGGCTAAACTCTACCCCTATTGTGGTAAACTATTTCCGGACGGATTGGCAGCACTGGCGCGCGCAGATGACTACGAACAGGTCCGCTCTGTTGCCGAATATTACGCCGAATACAAAGTGTTGTTTGAGGGTCAGGGACAGGGAGGACAACACGAGGATAAGACCCTCGAAGACAAATTCTTTGAGCACGAGGTCAGCCTCAATGTTAACGCTTTTATGCAACAATTCCATTACGGAGTCTTCTATTCATATCTAAAACTTAAAGAACAGGAATGTCGTAATATTGTTTGGATTTCTGAATGTGTGGCACAAAAACATAAGGCAAAAATCGATAATTACATTCCTATTTTCTAAACTAACAAACCCTTTATCCAACCCTTTAACTAACAAATACCTGTTCTTTCATTTATTAACAGTTCTGTTGAATTGGTGTTACAATTATTTTAAAGAATAACCTAGTCCATTTTATAAAACACTTATTTCCAATAAATTACATTTCAGTACATACACTCCTCTTTTGTTATCTTTCGATGTAACCACAGTATTGTAAATTATCTTGGTAAACATATTTCAATGTTCAATTTTAAAAATTTAGTCTATTGTATGTTATTTGAGCAAGACACAATTACCGACACACTATTTTTTGTAGCAAACAATTCAACGGAACTGTTTATTAGTTTAAACATTGAATAAACAAAATTTAAAAGTATATGAAATGAGATTTTAAGCTCACATTCGGTTATCCTTTTGTTGTGAAAATCAAGAATTGAATAATTTGTCGAACGATTTCTTTTTTATTAAATTATTTATTGTTTTTAAAGTTATTCGGAGATATAGTTATAAATGTTTTGTTTTAATAAATAAAATATATTAATCATGAATTAGAGTCTCAACTCTCAAAACAATTGGATTCAATTAGAGTCAAATGTTAACCAAAATTAGGATTTTTCGAGTAATAAATTCAAACAAAAGTTAACTAACATTTAATAATAAAGTTTTAGTTTTGATGATTAGTTCTAAATTTTGTTTATATTATAATTAAAGTCTATAAAATTTTGTTTAAATAATTAAATTTAATAATTTTGAAAATCAATTTTTAAACGATTTTAAGGATTTAAAACGATTCGCAACTTTTACTGCATTAGATTATGTCATAAAAGTTATCTATTCTTACATAAGAGATGTCACTGAAAAAAGTTTGCAGACAATTATTTCTAAAATTTCTAAAAACATAAAAAGATTAAAATATATTTCTTATAAAATTTAATTAAAATCTTTTGTCAATAAATTATAATAATCAAGGTAAGTGTCAACTTTAATATTAGTTCCAAATAAAAGTTTAAAACTTTTATTAGGAATACATTTAATTTCACTGAATAAAAGAATATTTACGTCAATATATTACTGATAAAAATTAATGGATTATAATCTCATTTTAAATAATAAATAATTCTTTAGTCAGAAATATGTCAGACAGAGGTAGATCTCGAGGAAGAGCTCGTGGTAGAGCTACCCCTACAGCACCAGAAGCTACGCGTGAGCCTACAGTTGATGTCTCGTCAATACAGCAGTCATTGTCTCAAATGTCTCTAATTGGCGATAATGGAAATGGAAGGGGAAATGGTTTGTATACATAATTACATCGATTGTTATAATTTGTAAATCATAGGCAATGGTTCGGCGATTAGAGGTAGAGCCGGTTTTAGATCAAAATTTAATCCGGTTCACACCCGTCCCGCTGATGTTCATAACAAAACGGGGAGCGGCGGACAAAATATCAATTTAGTGGCCAATTATTTCCAGTTAAAAACGCCTCAGAATGTAGTGATAATCGATTATCACATTGACTTCGAACCTGAAATTGAGTCCACAATTGTTAGAAAAGGACTTCTTTATAACCAAAGCGTTAGGGATGCCTTTCGCGATCGCATAATCTTTGATGGAATGTCTAACTTAAAGTCAACGGTTTGTTTGCCTTCAGAAGAAACACTATTCTATGCAAAGCGTAGTACAGATGGAACTCAAATTCAAATAAAAATTAGAAGAATCGGAGAAATAGGTTGGGGTCACAATGAAATGTTTAGACTATACAACACACAAATGCGAAAAAATCTTCTATTATTGAAGTGGAATCTCATCGGAAGAAATTATTTTAATCCTAACATTAAAATAGAGTTACCCCGACATCGATTGGAAGTCTTACAGGGATTGTCCACTGCTATCAATAGACACGACGGTAACAATATTCTAATGGTCGCCAATACCGTACATAAGATAATACGGACGGACTCTGTTTTGGATAACTTGAAACAGATTTATAGTCGCGACAGAAATTCATTCAATGATAGCGCCAGAAGAGAACTGACGGGAAGTGTTGTTATCACTAAATATAATAACAGGACTTATAGAGTTGAAGACATTGCTTTTGATAAGAAACCGGAAAATACTTTCGAAAAGAATGGAATAAATCTTTCATTTATTCAATACTATAAACAACAATATAATGTTCAGATAAAAGACGGGGAACAACCACTTTTGATAGCTATGCCCAGTCTTCGTGAACAAAGAGGAGGTCAGCCCAAACAAATACTTTTGATTCCAGAGTTGTGTTTTATGACTAATATGTCTGAATCGATGGCAAATGATTTCAATGTAAGAAGAGATTTGACACAAAGGACTCAACACGACCCTAACCTAAGAGTCCAACAATTGAATCAATTTATAACATCTCTTAACAGTCATCAGCAAATCAGACAAGAAATGAATAAATGGGGCCTCGAATTCGATAATAGTTTAGTAGAAGTTCCCGGAAGAGTACTAAACTGTGAACCTGTTCTCACTCATAACGAGAATCCAAAAACAGCACAGCCTTGGGATCAAAGAACTGGTGATTTCAGTAAAGAAATTCGAGGAAAACGTATGTTTGGCTCCATTAGAATTAACAGTTGGGCTGTAATCGCCTCCAAAAGAGACGAGAATTTAATGAATCAATTCGTTCAGACATTGGGTCGAGTATGTCGTCCAATGGGTGTGGAATTGGGTTCTCCACAAATTAAAATTCTTGATAACGAAAGAACTTCGACATACGTTGAGGTTTCAAATCAGGTGCCGCCAACCGTTCAAATAATTGTTGTAATTCTTCCGAATAACAATAAAGAGCGATACGACGCCATTAAAAAGATTTTTTGTTGCGATCATCCGATGGCATCACAAATGGTTGTCTCGCGAACCCTCAATAAGAATTTGATGTCCGTCTGCACTAAAATAAGTATTCAAATGTCGTGCAAATTGGGAGCCGAGCCCTGGATTCTCGATATTCCGGTCAGTTTAGAATTTAGAGTTAGAATCTAATATTTTTCAATTTATAGCCCAAAAACTTAATGGTCGTTGGATTTGATGTGAATCGAGACAGCGCTCAACGCGAGAGAGCTATCGGTGCCTTCGTTTGCAGCACAAACTCGACTCTTACCAAATGGTTTTCCTGTGTTTCTCCTCATAAAAATAGAGAGGAATTGTCAAACAATTTTCGAATCAATTTTCAGTGTAATTCTATATATTTTTTTTTCTAATTTATCGCAAAAATTAATTTTTGTTATAATTGTTTAAAAGCGGGTCTAAAACGTTATTATGAAATCAACAAAAGTCCGCCGCAAACGATTGTCATTTATAGGGATGGAGTCAGTGAAGGAGACATCGAATATGTCTACGGATATGAAATCAAACAAATAGAAGACGCGATTAAAACATTATTTAATGCACTTCCAATCAAATTGTGTTTCGTAATCGTAACCAAACGAATCAATACACGACTCTTTCAGAGGATAAACAATAACTATAATAATCCCATTCCAGGAACTGTTGCCGATTCAGTTGTGACGCGCGCAGAGAGATATGATTTTTATCTTATTAGCCAATCAGTACGTCAGGGAACAGTCACTCCAACCATGTATAACATCATTAAAGACGACACAAAATGGGCGCCTAATCGACACCAACAGTTGGCCTACAAATTGTGTCATTTGTATTACAATTGGCCCGTAAGTCAACTATTCTTTACAATCAGTATTCAAATAAATTTAACTTTTACCCAAGGGTACAATAAGAGTGCCGGCCCCCTGTCAGTATGCACACAAACTCGCATTTTTGACGGGAACATCACTTCACCGTCCGTTTCACAGTAGACTTTCCGGATCTCTTTTTTACTTATAGAGAATAAAAGTCTCTTAATATAAATATCTATAAAAATGAGGTAATTATTTAATCATTAGTTTATATTATTTTTAAAATTATATTTTAATATCAAAATTATTTGTTTTAGTTTTTTTAAGATAACTATTAATACATTAAAAATAATTTTAAAAAGGCTTACATTGAAGTCAATGGTCTCAAACCTAATATTTTCATTCCATGATTGAGAACATTTCGAGAACAATAAAACAATAAGAGTCGCGTTTTGGCCAAATCTGACTCTTGGTCTTTCACTTTCATTACCAGATGGGCTCTATTTATAGCATTCCTATAATTTGTTTAATTAATGGATTAGTTCTCTGGATATTAGTATCAAAATAGACCTCAAATCAAACAAATAGTTGACTATAAGACTCGGTTCCAACTTTTCATATGAATCATACAATACTTCATCGAATTTTGATAACAAATTCATCAGTAATTTTGCCTCAAATGTATTCAAAGCATTTATGTTTGGCTCCAGATTTAAGTCAATATCAAAACCACAATTGGATTCCAAACTAAAAATTGTTTTAAACAAATCATTAAATTTTTCAAAATTGATTAAAAACCTGCAAAGTCTGGCGTGACTGTACTGGATACTAATTCCTGTGTCTCCAGTACTTTTAAGTGCCCTGTCCCAATTGAATTTATAATCAGTGAGTCTTCGATGCGATAAGTCATGTATGAGAAGAGCAGACATTCCTAATATGTCGGCAACGCTTTCAAACTTGTCTTCACTTATTTTAGTCTCTTTTAATAAATAATATTTTTTTAAAAAATGACTAAAAATTCAAAAAAATACTAATTATTGAAAATATTGAAAACTACTGACTCGGACTTGTTTTGCAAGACTCTATGGCTCTCTCTTTAGCCTCATTGAGAACATCTTCTAAGAAAATAATTTCTCCCTTTCGAGTACTCATTCCAAGGATTCGTCCAAATCTCAAATGAATTAATTGACTTATTTTGAGAAAATGAAATATTTTTAAAAATATAAAAAAACGACAAATAATTGAATCAGTGATGACTTACTTAAACAGATTTGGATTAAAATTATTTAAAATTCCAAATAAATTATTAAAATGTTTGGATTGAGTCGTGTCTACGATATAAAACATTTTCTTAAAATTAAATAATTGTTTTCTATGAACGGCCGCCGATATATCACTAAAAACAAAATAATGAGATATTTGTTCATAAATTGATCCAATGAATACCGGGTCAGATAAAGTGTTGAGCCGTCGCTTTTTATTACTGGAATTTGAAGATTTTTGGAAAATTGATCGCAAAAGACTGCAAATTGAGCCCCACTTTTATCGGTTTGGATGAGACCCATTTCATTCATTTGTTCAATCATTTTAAGCGATGCCTTTGAATACATGGATTCGCTATGAATTTCATCGAATCGAACGCCTAATCGATTGTAGAGTTGTTTCAATTGAGAAATACTGAGTTCTCGGAATCGCTGCCATTGTTTTAAAACTTCTGAATTCTCTTTCGTTTCCAAATCATGGAAACGCCTTTTAGCAGATTCTCTCCACTCGTCACTGGCTTTACATTCAGTGTTTCCCTTAACATAGACTTCAAAGAGATGTTTGACCGGATCGTTGGCCAAACTCTTATCGTCTCCGAAGTAATCAAAAGCGAGACTTAAAATACCAAATTGAGTCCCGAAATCCCCCAAATAGTTGAGTCGAATAACATTATGACCACAAAATTGAAATAAATTGGCCACAAAATTACCGATAATTGTTGAGCGATAGTTCCCCACATGAAATGGTTTCGCGATATTTGGCGACGAAAACTCGACGACAATAGTTTCCGGTTCTTCACCGCTAAGACTTAATGTATTTCTACCAAAACTTTGACTCAAATTTTCTGACTTTAAATCATTGATGAGATTCTGTTAAATAAAATGTATTTACGCTTAAATTTAAATCAAAATTTGGTTAAATATAAAAAGTTGTTATAATTTCAACAAACCTTTACGTAAAACTCATTTTCTATTTCAAACTCAATTAGAGGTTTGCACTCATTTTCACTGATTATCTGATCTAAAGAAATATCTTTAATAAAAGACAACTGAATTAAAGGGAAAAAACTGTTATTATTTAAATTGAAAACAATTTAAAAATCAATTCTCACTTTTGAGAGACAATTCTCGACATCTTTTTCATTGATATTATTATTTTGTTTAAAGTTATTCAAATCAATATATAGTTTTGGTTTAATGTCCCCATTATTTGAATGTTTAAAGGATTTCATTTTAATTGACTTATAATTAATTTGATTACAATTAAGACAATTCTTCAAATGAGTTAAAACTTTTTGTTTAAGTTTTAAAACCATTTTAAGTAATTTTATAGTTTAAGAAAAGAAAAGAAGAAATAATATAACAAAAATTATTTATTACTTTTGTGATTAATTTTTAAATTAGTTATTAATAATTAATGATTTAAAAGTGAAGAGTATTTAATTCAAATTTAATTCAATTTATTATTTTTGTTGTAAATATTGTTTATTTTCAAAGAGAGAGCTGTAAAACACGTGATTTAAAATCTTATATATGAATAAAAAGGCGCTCAAATTTAAATTGATTGGCAATTTGAGATTGGTCATTTTATACAGTGAAGTATTGATTTAATCAATTTTTATAAATAGTTATTAATAATAAATTACTATAAATTAATAATTTATTAATAAAAAATAATTTGAAATCTTATTTGATTCGATTATAAGAAATACTTAAAACTAATAGTTTTTAAAAAATTTAAATTTTTATCGATTGAATTGTTTTTGACTTTTGGCTCAAATGGTATTTAAAGGGAATAGAATTTTAGCAAAAAGTGGTTTATATGACTTCAAATCTTTTTCCACATAAAAAGAATAAAATTTAACATTTATTTGAATTATAGCTGAAAATCTTTTATTTGTTTGCATTGAAAGAATTATTGGAACCATTCCTCATATGTTTTATACTATTTTTATGAATTCAATTAATTCAAAGAATGGTTTGAAAGGAAACATCAGTCGATGTCTGGATTGCATCGAAAGCATCTGTTCTCAAATGTGTTTTCAAACAATAGATATGAATCCATAAAAAGGATGTCTTTTTCACCACTGTTTTAGATATGTTGCGACCATTACTTTTGATTAATAGTGTGGCACTCATTTGGGGTAAGATATGAGATATAAGACATTAAACACTTCAATATTTGTTTGTTAGGCTCTTCACCCAAATCACTGAACAGACGGCCCGGAGATCGCATTGTTGGCGGAATCCCTTTAAAGAAACATGAATTTCCCTGGATGCTTTCACTACAAAGTGAGGGACAACACTTTTGCGGTGGAAGTGCTTTCACAACAGAATGGGTGGTCACTGCAGCCCATTGCGTTGATTCTATGCAAAACTTCGAGGTTGTCTGCGGTGCCCATAATCTCTCACATCCAGAAGCAGAAGAACAACGCATTCCTCCTCAGAAAGTAAGTGGAAGGGATGGAAGGGATAGAAGGGGTTATTTATGACCAGAGATATGATTTTTTGTGGTTTTTATATAGAATATCATAAACGATAAGAAACGTAATAATAATTATTGTTATAATTTTGATCTGATCTAAAGGGACACAACTGATCCTGGTAATTTGAAGAGTTTCTCAAACTTACCCTGATCAATTTATTTCTGTGAAAATTACAATAAATTCTATCTCTGGTTATATTTCAGGTAATACCTCACGAGAAATGGAATACAACACAAATTTCCAACGATATCGCAATTATACGTCTCTCTCGTCCTCTAAATGTGAATACCGGCTGTCAGACTATCGGATTGCCTTCGGATGGGTTAGCGATGAACACCGGTTCGGGATGTATGGCCATCGGTTGGGGACTCACAGCCAAAGATAGTAAGAATTGTCAGCGATGAGGATTAACTTTCTCTTAGGTGAAAAGGTGTCAGACATTCCTCAAAAAGTTGTGCTGCCGGTCGTCTCACAAGAAGAGTGTTCTAAAGCCTATTCCCAACACACGTCAATCCTTCGCACAAACATCTGCGCGGGTGGTATCAGAGGAAGGGGTATTTGTAACGGCGATTCTGGCAGTCCTTTCAATTGTATGGTTTCCGGCAAATGGGTATTAGTAGGCCTCGACTCTTTTACAGTTCCCTGTGCTCTTCGTGGTTATCCCTCTGTATTTACTCGCATTTCAGAATACAATCAATGGATTCGTTCAAAAATGCAATAAAATGTTTATAACAAAAATACATTTAAAAACGATTTCAGACTTTCGACTCAAAATTAACTGAAATAAAAAATATTAGTTTTGTTTGAATTCATATTTTATTCATAAATTCGATGTAATATTTGATATTTTCATTATTTTTTTGAGACCAGAAATTAGTCTCAAGAAATGAGCCAAAGAGTAAATGAGGACAACTTTTATATAAAATTGTTTTGTTTGATATAATAATGAGTTAATTATAAATAACATTAAATTCTAATAAATTTGAAGATATTATTGATTTTTAACTTCCTATTAAAGCCATTTCTGATGAAACCAAATCTATGACAAACAAAAATAGCGCGCATACATACATACATACATACATACAAAATATATTAAATTTTAATAATTAAAATATAATAATTATTAATAATCTTTTTCTAATTTGACTTATTTTTTAATTTTTATAAATAATTTTTAGTTTTACATCAAATTTAAGAGTAAACCCTTCATTCACTTATAAAAGTAACGGAATTTTTGGACTGTTTTTAGTGACAAAACAATAATTGAAACAAAAATAATAATTATTTTAATTTTATTATTTTGATTCAAATTGTGTTAACAGTAATTAAATTTATTTGATTTTAAATTTCAGTGATTTTTAAAGAAATGTCGAATCCATTTAATCGGAACCATTTAAATGACAATTATTATAGTTTTGATGGCAATCAAAACAATTTTCAAGACATGAATCGATTTCGACCACAAATGAGACCACAATTTGTACCCAAACCTGATATGAGTTATAATCAGAATAACAGTCAAAGTATTGGTCCCATGAAAAACAACTTTTATCGAAGAACAGAATCGCCTTATTTTAACCAAAATGGAAGTCAAAGTGGAGGTCAATATAGGGCTCAAGTCATCGATTATATGAGTGAAAGACAACCACTTAATGGAAGTAATCCTCCGATTATTCCTTTAAATAGATTTCCAAATAATGGCCAACACTTCGGGTTTGTCTCTAAATTGGTTTCAATTAATTAATTGATTTAATGACAGGTCTTTCTCTAATAGTTTCCCATTAAATTCAAATCCATCAACAAATCAGTCACCGATGAGACCACAAACAGGTCTTCTGCCGCCACCAAACCCTTACCCAAACATCAGGGCTTACGGACAGTCCATTCAAAATAAGAGTCTTTTGTCGATTCCATTTACTCCTCCAAATCAATCGATGATAAGACAAAGGTTTGAATCATTTCCTCCACAAAGAAGTTATCCGCAAAACAATACATTCAATCAAAATATTAGTCATTCATCGCAACAATTATCACATTCTGATCCCAAACCAATCCCTCAACCGGTTCCGCCTCCAACACAATCATTGACACAAACAGTGCCACAAATGGTTAACCAAACCTCTAATCAAAGGACATCTCAATTGAATTCAGTCATTGAAGTAAAATCAGATCTTCAATCGGAACAAAAAGAGGAGGAAAATAGAATTAAAGGCATCGCTTCTGAAGGAATGCAAACTAGAATTCAAAACGATTTGAAAGGATTTTATTGTCTCTTTTGTGAAATATTTTGCAATTCTTTGAGTGCCGGCGAACGACACGTCGAATCTCCAAAACATCAAAGAGTTTGTTATTTAATATATTTTATAATTTTAACTAATTTTTAAATTTTTAGACCAAAATTGGAGACTATTTAAAAGGAATTGACGCTAAATTTACGGTTAAATCTGAAAGAATCGGTTAGTTTTTATAAAATTAATAATAGATTTGTTTTTATTTTTAATATTCGATGTTTAGGAGAAATGTCTGTTGCTTTGGCCCGAAAGGAGGAACTGAATCGAATCAGTAATGTTATTAAAAATGAATACTTTAATGAAGGCATTCGACTTAAAGATGGCATCGGATCCGATGCCTATATTTGTGAAGTAATTATTTTCAAATCAATTAAATTATTTAATATAATTGTTTTTCGCTCAGAATTGTGGCCTATCCTTTGATTCGTTGTCTTCAGTAACAAAACATTTAGAAACTCACAAACAATTTGCAGAACAATTAAAAATTTGTAGTAAACCAGTCATTGGACTCGACTTTATTGTGGAATATATAGATCCGAACCCATCGAAAGAGAGGGTCTATGAGTGCACAATGTGTCGATCCTTTTACTCGACCCGAGAAATAATTAGTCACGTCTGCAGTTTTCTTCACAGAACTAATTTCATTGTGAGTTAACTTTTATTTAAACATTTAATTCAAATTTGTTTAATTACAGCGAAAGATTCATCCCTCGGAGGGATTGAAATACACTTCTGAGAGCCAACAGTTGTCTTTGGAAGCGGGAAAACGAGCCCTTGAGTTGGAAACCCTAATTGGTCGAGGACAGTTCAAAGTTAAACAAATGTCGGCCCCAACCAATTGTTCGGTAAACAAATCACAAAATCTCAAACCAATTGTTTCTTCGGATTATTGCGATTCAGATGAAAGACTTTTGTCGCGATCCGAAGATCTCAAACCGAAGTCAATGATTCAAATAGAAATACCTAAACCGAAGTCAGAACAGGAAAAAACTAATTTAGAAAAACTATTTTCAGTTCAACTCAACAATGAATCGGAAGTAAATGAAGTGAAAAAACTTATTTCTGATTTAACCCAATCTGTTGTCGATTATCACATGAAAGGAATGACTCCACAAATGAAAGAGGAATTCAAAAAACAGTTGAGACACAAACATAACCAATAATTTAATAATAATTAAATCTTTTATTTATAAATTTATTTACAAAAACTTTTTAATTAAAAGTAATTCCATTTTATTGTATTTAAATTATTTTATTAGAGTTTATTTATTAAAATAAAAAAATTCAAATAAACTCTTTTATTAATTCTTGTAAATACTTCACTCACTCTTAGATTTTGATTTGTCAATACATTTATGTACTTTAATGTTGTTTACAGAATGGTTTTCCCCTCCAATGGCTTTAAGAATTAAATATATATATATATATATAACAAGAATAAGTTCTTGAAATCTGTCAAAAGATAATACTTTCATTGTTTTCGTTGAGTTATAGAATTCACAAACTTTTAATTAAATTAAATTAAAACATTTCCTAAATTGAGTTATATTTAGAAATAAATTAAATGATTTGATTCCAATTTTATGAAACTTTTTAAGTAATAAAAGTTGAGAAAAGTTTACTAAAGTTTAATAATCAACGGATCGGTAAGTTTTAGATAATTCAGTGCTTTAGAGAAGAAATTAAATTTTAAAGAATACTTTTGGAGTTCTTATAATTTACTTATTTCAGAAAAAAGTCTTTTTTTTATATTTCAGATTATTTTAGAAAAAAGTTTTTTAATTAAAATTTATTTTAATATTGATTTTCATTTATTACACATTTCTTAAAATTATTTTAAAAAATAAATTTATATTAAATTTTAATTTATAATTAATTTTTACAATTATATCAATATTTTTATAATAAAATTAATTCGAGAAAAACTCGAATTTTAATAGTTTTTTAAGAAATAAAAACCAAAAAACATTAAAAAAAATTAATTGTAGTTCATATGATTTAAAGCTGTTTTAAGTGATAATTAAATAGAGAGAAAAAGAGACGAATAAATGACAAAAATTATATAAATATTGACTGAAAAATAGAAAAGTTTTGGTAAAAATATAAATAAAGGAAAAAATAAAAAATTATGTAATTTTGGGGTAAATCGAGTGATAGACAGAGAAAATAGTTGTCAAAAGACTACACAATAGTAACAAAATTCATAAAAATAATGTGGAAATAAAAATTGATTTAAACATAATTTTTAAATTAAAAAAATCTTAAATAAGTGATAATTTTCTAAATATAAAATGACTTCAATTTCTTTCAATTAATTTAAAATTTGAGAAAACAATATATAAGGAAAGACTTATTCTATGATTTGGTTTAGGCCTCGACTTAAACACAATTTAAATCATTTTCTTTTTTTATCAAATATTATAAAACCCTTTACTTTCATTTGTTGGTCACTACTATTCAATACCAAAAGTGGACGACTCTTCGACTGCTAAGAGAAGTTTTTCGTAGAGCATCTCAAAAGAAGTATAAGGCGGCAGATCTAAGCGGTTGAAACACGTGTGCGCTCTGTTTAAGACAAACCATTTATTAGTCATTTGAAAATAAGCCTTAAATTTGGTTCAAATTCGAAATTTTACCAAATGTTGGAAATATTGGAACAATTATTGCCAATAATTTATTGGATAAAATTTCAATAAAAACAATTTAAAAATAAGAAATACAAACCGGGGAAGACTCGTAGGTTTGCCCCACTTTTCGATACAGAATTTTCGCGGACCATTTGAACCTCTAAGAGCGGCAAATCCCTCATATGGTATACTACTCGTTCCGGTGACGAACTGCAAGAGTCTCAACCGCTGTTCGTTATCGAACTTCCTATCGATAGCCGACCAAAACCATTGAATTACGGGATGTGAGTCGTGATAACCACTCCGGTACTCACTATTCTTTCTCCAATCGCAGACATCGATTTCTGCTGTTCCGGCGATAACGAGCTCTAATTCTCGCGCATCGAAAACAGATACAAATCGAGACTCAATTACTTCATAGAAGCCTTTGACCAGAGATTCAGTTTGTTCGACGACACCCCTCTCTAGTCTCCATTTAACCATTTTTTCGATGTATTCTTTTTTATTCTTTTCGGTGACAATAATATTACGTCCGCCGCTCTTCAATTCCTAAGTAAAAGCAAATTATCTCAGAATAGGAATATATTTTATAGTATTTTATTATTATTTTAAGAACCTTTTCTACGACCTGACCCGCAATCTCTTCAATTACTGAAAATGTGAGGTCAAGACTATCAGACATATCAGAGATATCGTTGTCTTTGAGCCAAAGCAAACTTTGATGGAATTCTGCGTCCAAATATTCTAAGTCTGAGAGAGAACACGACAATCGGAGGAGTGCTTTATAAAAAGGACGGGTAAAGAAGGCGTCCAACAAATACTGATGAATGAGTGCCAGTCCGAGGACTCGACCAGAAAAGCGAAACCATTCGTGACAGTCATCAACAAATGCACTCATTGGCGACACCTAATATTGTAATATTAATTAAAAGTGATTGACGTTTGTGTGAGAGTAAAGAATAACCTGAACGGTATACGTGTCATTCGCTGAGTATTCGAAGAGTCCGTAATAAGGATTAAACAATTCTCTGGACAGTAAAAAGAAGAATTCACGACTGGGGCCGCCATAATCCAGACCTTCTTCTCCAGCAAACGAAATATAAAGCCGTGACTTTTGGAGATCTTTTTTATTGTTTGCGGACATAATTTTAGTGAAGGCGTCTTCCAAGAGGTGATCCCTTCGGATGTTTAGTTTCATTTTATTTGGTCCCTGTCCGAACCCTTTCTGTTCCAGTTTTCGATAAAAGTTCCTAAGCTTAGCGTCAAAATCGCGCCGATAAGGGGCCGGAGGGGTCGGCGCCACTCGAATCTGAAAAATTAAAAAATAGTTTAATTTAAATAATTGAAAATTGAGTCAAACCTGAGATCTTTGTATTTGAGGTGAGGCCTGCGGTGAAGTACCGGCTATGGGTCGGTTTGAATCATTTGTAGGCACATAAGACATGATCTCTTGTTCGAAAAGGGACAGAATGATTGTTAATTCGATATCATCACTAAAACGGTCCAACGCTGGCGTTCCGTCGGCTCTAATTGTATGTATTTTATCCCTAACGCTATTATTTGATTTAATGGCGGCACGTCTTTCACATAAGATATCAATAATATTGGGTTGTCTTAGAAATGCCACCACTTTATCGTTATAAGCTGTCGGTACAGCAGAAACTGTAGGCGTTGTTGCAGATGTTGAGGGCGGTCGCGGCGGTGGAATCGGAGAAACAGTTTCTTCGCTCATATCATTATTTTGTGCGACGTTTGAAACCTGGTTTGAATCGTTGGTACTGTTCCGGACTCGTCTACGACTGGGGGCTAACACTAACTTATGTGGATTGACTACCGGCACATCCAATGGTAAGCGCGGATCTATAAATGTTGTCGTCCGACTCGTATGATCTATGAAAAACTTTTTGCCACTTCTATCGACTTTGGATTCCCATCCTTTCATCAAAAGATAAAAATTAAAATTAAATTTTCTTTGTTTTGATTGCAATCATTTATAAACAAAAAGTATATAAATATTATCTTAAATTAATTATTTAGTGAAAAGAAAACAAAATAATTAAAAAAAACTCGAATAGAATGTTGTGCTGACCCGAAGGTAATTCTCTATTAGTTTCGGCAAATTTATTGATCAGAGAAACCAAATCCCTATTGTGTTGATATCTTTCGATAGCAGTGGTCGACGAGTGTTGACTTTCTCTTCGAATTTTAGTTACCATATGTTTGAGTGAAGAGGAACTGTTATACTGGGCTAATGCCTCGTCATTCATATGCATTAAATTGAAAAAATCGGTTCTCGTAAGGAATCGAACGGCCGGCAGTTCTAATATGAGGCGCGAGTGGTTAACATTTGGGGCAGTGCTTGTTGTCGATTGCTGTGGTTGTGGTGCCATTACTGCAGGGGGTGTCGTCATAGGCGTTGACTGAACACAACCATCAACTGTATCGGTTATCGGAGACTGACTTTCTGTTGTTGTTGTTGTTGTTGTTGTGGTTATGTTTGTGTTATTCTTTGTGCTTTGATTTGCAGACGTTGAGTGAAAATCACGACTCCCGCGACCAGTCATTGTTCGACGTATTGATTGATATCTTTCATCAAAAAACGATATTATATTTAAAATACTTTTCACTCAAATAATAATTTTAAATCGAAAAAAGTTTCTTAAGATTAAAATACAACTAATATTGAATTCGAGTTCACAATTGAACCCAAAATTAAACAATTATTCATTAAATCCTAACCTTCGATCTAATTGTTGTCTTTGAATGGATTCATTATTCTGTGCTGTTGTGGATGACTGTTGTATTGTCTGGTGCTGTTCATCTCTTGGTCGAGTCCAAGTAGTTGTTCTATTTAAGTGATCTATGTAAAAGATTCTTCCATGAGCATCTATTCGTGCCTCCCAATTTGTGGGTAAAGGCTCTTCCAATTCAATTCTATGCCAACGAACGGTCCGCTCTGGTATTGAGGGTAATCTTGTGATAGTAGATGATCTGTGCACCAGTTGTTCATTCATTTCTCGATTGGAATGTTGTCCCGAAGAGAAGTTCGGCCCTTAAATCATAAATTCTATTAATAATTGGCGACAAAATTTTAGCATAAATTCTAAAACTATTTATAAAATGTTTAGAATTATAAAAAAAATTATTCATTTTTATTAAAGAAAATACTATCAGAACCCGATTTACGATAAATGGACTAAAGTTTGAGTTTTAAATTAAATATTATATAAAAAGTGAAAAATTAAAAATTATTGATAAGTGTTTGACTCATGAAAATTGATTTAAAGTACATCTAAACTATAATAACTTCTATTAATGTCATACCTATAGAGACAGTTCTCTTGTGATTCTTTGGATGTCCGATTCTTTCGAGCCGTCGATGACTCACTTCTTGATTATCATTGGAATTATGACCAGAACTTTGACAGGAATGTCGTTCTTCAGCCGGTGCTGACATTACTTCTATTAATGGAATAGTTGTGCGGGTAATAGGCGTCGGACCCACTATTGGTTCAGTTGGCGTCGAATTTGTGCTATTATTGGGTACTAAACATTTGTTAGCATTTTGTTGTTCTTCACAATCATTTGTATCACTAATTGTATTATCACTTATTATGTTTTCACTGATGGCTTCTTCTGCTATCTCTATGTTTTCCATATTTTCTAAATCTTGAATTTGATTACAATTTATGTTATCTATTGATTGCGTCAAAATTTCAATTGAATTTCGACTGGAATTCAACCCATCGTTCACTTCCTGTTCATCGTTAGTATAGTCGTCAAGAATAGGACTTCCACTTAATGTTGTCGTTTGTTCGTCGTCTTCGCGTTCGTCTCTATTTTCGATCGAATCGTCATTACTATCGACTAATCGGTGGTTACTTAAGGGATAGTCATCTGCTTCAGATCCATCACTTGAGAATTGATCGCACGGTTCAGAAATAGACACACTGTTAGGTAATTCGTGATCGGGAGTGGCCAACGGTGCCATTACTGATACTCCAGAAGAAGAGGGCTGTCCTACAAAAGAGGTCTCAATTGAGGCTAAATTATTGGGCCGAGAAAGGCGTTGTCTTATTGGAGGAGTGGGTGGAGAAGAATCATCGGACTCCTGATCACCATTTTGATTATCCGTCACTTTATCGGCAAAATTGTTGTCTTGTGATACACATCCCGAGACCTGATTATTATTATCACTGGCATTACTCGAATTATTTCCGGGGCTGAATGTATTTGCAATGGTTCGCTCCAGAGGTTTGTGGTGCTGTCCCACTGCAGGAACCGATTGTTGTGTTCTTAGAAAAGAGTTATTTTGCATTTTATGGCTATTATTTGAACTGTTATTAGAAAACAACTGGTTTTGACCCATAGATTGAGAAGTGTTGAGCGCATCAGTCGGTAATGAAATACTTGAGTGCATTCCTGTATTCTGAGCGCAGGTTTTTCTCAATTTCTGTTTTTGTTTTGGCGGAAGCGGTGGTGGAATGTCTGGCATTGGATTTGTATATAAAGGATTTGTCAAAAGGTATTCCAAATTAGTAAAGTTGTGATTTCCATGACTTCCCTCATTATTCGACGAATGACTTGACGTCCCCATCGAGGAAGTGGTTGTCGACACCGAACACTGATTCGCATTTGGATTAACTAATAAACCATTTGTCAGATTAATCGCTGATTTATTTAATGATGGATTCAATGGTGAATGTGTTGACGAACGACTCATAGCAGGGGCTGAGGGCGGAGGGGAGTGACTCGTTGTCCTCTTTGTGGCCGTCGGGTGCTCTCCATTAGAGACATTTGTGTGACTGTTGTGGACACAATTGTTGTTTAATGAAGTGTTAACTGATTTACTGAAGCGTTGGTTTGGGTTTCGGGACTTCTTTTTGAAAATATTATGCATTTTATAATCGTTTCAATAAATTTAAGAAAATTAAAGACAAAATAAATTCGGAGATATTTTTGAGCCCTTTTGAAGACAACACATCACTTATCAAACCATTTGTATTGATATCACTAATGAGTTGATCCAATTGGTGGACAACACTTCTGTCAGTCATCCGATGTTTTGACGTATTTTACAAATTAAAGACTAGAGTTGAGTCAAGTCTTCGCCACAATAAATGAAATGATCAGATCTTAAGAGTATTGAATAAATGAGTTATTTATTTAAATTTATGGTAAATATTATCTGAAAATGACTTTTAATATCATTTATAAAATCAAAGATTTTTATTGTTTATTATGTTTTACACAATAAACGATTCGTCAGTTTTTCTGTCACTTATTTTATCGAAATTATTCACAAAAAACGTAAACATTTGTTAATAACATTAAAACCCTTTCAAAGAAATTTAAGAAAATTAAAAGTTTTAAAAGATTTGTTTCGAGTCTTTTAATGAATTAAAATTAATAATTTGTTATTATAATCACATAAAGTGTCAACACTTTTGTAATAAAAAAACTTATTTTTTATTAATTTATTTATTTAAATAAATATTTAATTTAAAACTCGAAGTAATTTAAATGTTTTTAGAAGTTTCAATGAATCGATTTATGGAAACAATAATTAAATATTTGTTTTTAATGAGAATTTCAGTGAATTTATTAATAAATTGTTAATAATTATAGTTCACATAATGTCGGAAAAACTCGTTTATATTAAATACAATTAGAATAAAATATTGCTTCAGACCATACAATTGGTTTAATTTTATTATTTGTTTAAGATTAACATTAAGATTAACAAGGTAATAATATGGTAATAATATGGTAATAATATAGTAATAAGGCTTTAATTGACGGATAGAAAAGACTGGTTTTAGATATACAACATTTTGTATACAATATTTTCTATAAATTATGATATTTTAGAAAATAAAAATAAAACGATATTTGATTTGGGAGTAAATGATAAAAGTTTTGGTCATTTTTAAAGCAATAATAATATGAATAAAAACAATATTCGCATTCATTAAACAATTTCTAAACAATTAACGAATCAAAACATAAAATAAATCCAAAGGAATATATAATTCGAGAAAATAAATGGCAAAAAGTATTTTCTTTCAATGATTTTAACCGAATCCTTAGTTCTTGACTTTTGACAACTCGTGAGTTCAATAGCGAACTGAGAAGTTCCTGAAGTCGCAGCTGTCGATTATTTGCCAGTTCTTGAATTGGCAGTGATCTATTCGAGCGCCAGGACTTCCCTGTAGTCTTAACCAAAGCGCCCTTTTATTACAAACAATTAAATTCAATGTTTAAAACAATTGTACTCAAAGTCTATACATTTCGTCGACATTAGTCTTTTCTCCTTGAATTTGTCCGAAGACAGTTCCGCGTGGAGACACTCGAATCCATCCCTTAAGACCCAACTTTTCGCACATCTCTTTTGCGTACTATTCGTTTCAAAGATATTTAATTAATTTTTTGATTCAAAATATACCTCAAAATAGTGGACAAAATACATTTTAAATCATTTATTCTAAAATGTTTATGAGTATGGTCATCTTATTTTATTGCCTTCTATCAAATATAGTGTATATTTCAATCAAATGAATATTTTTATTTATTTCTTAATTAAAAATTAATAGTTTTCCTAAATTCAATGTCAATAGTATTCAAATGAGAAAAAGATCCTATTTATAAGTAATGAAATCTATTGAAAAGTTTTTGTTTAAAATGAAAGTAAATACAACTTTTGAGTAGAAATTCTTAATTCTTGGCTAATAATAAACACTTAGTTGTGGTTAAGACAAACGATGAGCGAAAAGTATGTATTAGTTGGCGTTCATTATATTCAAGCTATCAATTGAAGCACTTTTCTGGCGATGAGAGAACCACAACGAGTGAGCTCGCAATACATACCCTGGTGAAAAATACACCTAAAACAAAACAAAAATAATTGCGTCAATTTTCTTGACTTCACTTTAATCGATACTTTTTTTCAAATCTAATTCTTTTAGTTTAAATTAATTATATTATAATTAACTCTTAATTAAAATGTAATTTGTATTGACTATAATTATTCCAAATGTTTTAGTCTAATATTTGTTAAACTCTTAGAATTTAATTTATAATATTAGTTAAAAATAATCAAGGTGAAATTAATGCCTAGAAAATCTAACCCTCAAACTAAAGCTCGAAAATTTCCAAACCAAAACCTAACTTGCTAAATCCAAGTTAGACCCTTTTGTTCCTTGAATTTTTGATTACCTTACAAAAATCAATAAATCTCAAAAATTGTACGGTGATTTTAGAACTTTTATATATTTTATAAACAAGAATAACTAATAATTGAAGCAATCTTAGGAAGAAAGGGACTAGCATATCACGTGTTCCATAGAAAATGCATATACCACGTGATATGCTAGTCCCTTTCTTC